>JADRCD010103024.1:0-10480 GCA_019843815.1 Montemys delectorum | reverse complement strand
TCAGGCTGAAAGCAGGATCTTGTGTTTCAGATAGTGCTTCTAGGCATTTGAACATTAGCACTCTACTAAGACTTAATGTTGATAACAATTTGCCGGTAAAAGGTTACTTCATCTGTAAGATTTTGTAAAGAAAGCCTGTGATCATTAACACTAATAACAGGACTCTAATTGCCTAAAATGTTCTGGCAACTGGGAACTTCTAGAAAGCAATTAAAGACTTACTTGAAACCTTACTTTACCACTTGCAGTTCAAAATCTAAAAACTTTGCAACCTTAATAAATATATTACTTTTCATCAACTAAGAGATGGAAAAATGCTCTGAAATCTTCAAAGCAAAAGGGACTGTTCTTCAGATGAAGATGAAGAAGTATAGTATAAGTAATTAGTTTTAATGGATATGACCTAGGACTAGTCCCTGATGTTGTTTCATTAGCTAAATCTCTTACTGCCAATTGCTTTCCTGGCCACTGGCCTCTGTTATCTTATAAGTCATGGCTAAAGCAATTCGCAATATCTTGGTTCACTAAGCCAGGGTTTATGGTAGAAAAGGGACATGATGCTGCTTTGTGAGCATTCTCTCTAGAATCCAACATTTTATGAAGGAAAAAAGTGTGGAATTTGGGAGCAGTATTTTAACTTTTTGTAGTATGAAAGTCTCAACAAACAAAGTATTATTTTTTTCTTAAATATTATGGCTGAGTAGCTTGGTGTTCTAGCAGAGAATTGTAATAGAGTGAGAGCTGTCTGTGACTATTTTGCCTACATGTGGTACCCTTTTTCTCTTACTGGGTTTCCTACAACCTCAATGTAATTGTATATGCCTGGTCTTATTGTAGCTTGTTATGCCATGTTTGGTTTATGTCCCTAGGAAGCCTGCTCTTTTCTGAGGGAGAAGGAAGAGGAAGAACTGATGATGCTAGGGAGAGAAACTAGGGGGGAAGGGAGGGAATGGAAACTGTGCTCAGGGTGTAATATATGGGAAGAATTTTAGACAAATGGGAAGTGTATCTAGGAGCTCCTATAATGCCAATATATAAGTATATCTCAATTCATATCTTTTTTCAGGGTATGTTAAATATAATAACATTGTTAATAAAGTTTCTTTTTAAGTAAATACTAATGATAAATAGGAAAAAAGACTATAGACCAAAATTTCACAAAACAATGCTTTTTAGAAAATAACTTTGAGTAATTTTAATCTAATATGATTTATAAAACATATACAAATATTCTGAGTTAATACAGAAAACAATCTTTCCCCTAAAAGTGGGACATTTATTTGCTATGAACTAAAACTCCCTAGACCTTTTACACACAATTCAGTCTAAGAACAATCTGTTATGCAGTCATCTGAAATCCCTGCTCAGGGAGCATCAGGGATGCCCACAACAGCTCATCTGGAAGAATGGTCAGGAAGAGAAAAATAAAAACAATAGGTGAACATTCCCAGCTGTATTACCAACTTCAGACTCTTTCATGTGCAAGATCAAATTGTGTCTTTGTAAATGTTTCACATTTCAAATTTCACCTCTGAGACTGGGTGGAAGATGCTACTTTCATTATTTGAAACAATCAATAAATTTTCTGACTTCCCAGACAGAGTCAAGCCAGTTTAACACTATCAATGTCTTATGAGTTATCTTATAAGAAGCCAGAAGTACAGATTTCCAAGTACCATTATTTTTAACCAATTTTAACAGTTGAGAAATACACACACATGCACACACACACACACACACACACACGTGTGCGCCCGCACACACACACACACACACACACACACACACACACACACACACACATACATGTAGAGAAATATACTCAACATCCTCATTTTGCCTCTCTATATATATACATATACTTGTGCCTGCAACATGCACACACACAAACATACACATGCACACACACACACACACACACACACACATACACACACACACACAATTTCTGATCTCACATTTTACTCAGAGTCTTTGTTTAAGCCTAAGTGTCTAGTGATGACCCTAGAAAGAGAGTTAAACAAAGATAATGATAACGGAAGAATGTTATCTCATATACTACATCCTTTTCACAGATTCCCCTACTCCCACTGTGAAGAGAGAGATAAAAAAAGCAGCATATGTATAGCAGAGGATGGCCTAGTAAGTCATGATTGGGAGGAGAGGCCCTTGGCCCTGTGAAGGCTCTATGTCCCAGTGTAGGGGAATGCCAGGGCCAGGAAGCAGGAGAGGGTGGGGTGGCAAGCAGGGGGAGAGGGGAGGGTACAGGGGTTTGTTCTTGTTTTTTGGTTTTTGGTTTTTTGGGGGTTTTTTTGGAGGGGAAACTGGGAAAGGAGATATAGTATGACATATAAATAAAGAAAATAAAATTTTAAAAAAGAAAGAACTTTTTCTTATATTCCCCTCACTTTATTTTTGATAGTTGTTTAGTAATTATTGTGAGATCATCATCTTTTTTCATTCATGTCTCTGTTGTTTTTGTCTAAATCTACCTAACCTGGGTTTCCCTTGTGAGGTACAAATTCAAATATTGGCTCTCTGAAGTAAAAGAACACAGATTCTCCAGAGGGTCCCATTGTCTTACAAGAGCCTGATGAATGTAGGGATTGGAGTGGGTATGTAAGCCACAACACCTGTTTTATGTACTTCGGGAGATTGAACCCAGGACTTTGCACATGCTGAACTGACACTCTACTGACAAAATTACATCACCAGCCAGTATGTACTCAGAATATATTTTACCATTGCACCTAGGTTTCTGGGATGCTTGCTTTGTTCTTATCATTTGACCTACTAGCTCCCATCAAGCCTGTTTCCATCATTTAGGTTAAAGAATTCTGAATGCTTTGCCATGTCTTCTACTGTGCAAGTTGGTAGGCATTCATTTGCCTTGTGTTTCTGACTCTTCGTACACTCAATTAAAATGTAGTCTCCACAGAGCATGGTACAGAGTACCCTCTTTGATGTCAGGATTTTGGATATAGAAAGTATAAGACAATTTAATTATTTTGAGGTAAAACTATAACCAGAGGAACATAATGGGATGAGAACCCTGGAATATAACTTTTCCATACTTCCTCCATTATACCATTTGTAGGCATATAGATATACACATTCTAACTCAATAGACACATGCTTTCCAATTAAGAAAGACAAATGTCAAAAAATTTACTGATACTTCAAGTCTACCAAACAGAAACAGTTAAATTAATATGTCATTCTTAATATTTGACCATAATAAGAAGACAATTTCACTCCACTTAAACCATAAAAGATCAATGAGAAATTAAGATAACTGTTATCCTAAAAGGGAAGAAGAGAATATTTTTATTTTGTTATATTGCTTCAATATCATAATCACAATAAAACTTACATGAACTCTAAAATCAAAAAAGATGTGACTCATTCCTGAGCTCTGCTACCCACTTAGCTGTGATAACTTAAGTTCCCATAATTAGTCACAATCATATATACTTCAAGATGCTGTAAAATAGCATTCCATCTTAGAACATTGAAAGTATTCAATATTTACTAGCAGTACTCACTATCCTTATTATCATTGCAGCTCTCCAATTAAGCAAGAAAGACAAAGTAGAGTTTCCTATTGAACTTTTAGAAGAATTGAATTAAATTTGAGTCATGAAGAGACATTTTGTTTACTAATAATATAATCACAACTCAGATTTTAATAAGAAAAGAGAATTTTTGACTTCAAGAGATTATTCGTTTTGTCTTTATAAAAGCTCACATATTTTAGTCAACTCTTTTTTTACTTCATCTATCAGTCTCACCTTTTCTCTGTTTTTGCCTGTTTTTCCAACTACAAATGCTCTTTCATCATCTTTTCCATCAGGTCCAGACTTATCTCATGGGCCAGCCTAGCATCTTCAGTAGAAAAAAAAAAAAGGAAATTTTCCCTAAAATTAATGTATAAATTCTTTTGAAGGACACTGTTCCCTGCTGGTTTTATATGCTTACTTTATATCAAACACATTTGTGAAGGGCCAACCATAGGAGAACAGGTAAAGGCAAGATCTGATCACCTGTCTATCATAGATGCACTAAGGACAAAACCTATACTAAATTAGGAACTAAGAATGCTTTCTTGGCATATGCATCTATATACATGCATGTCCACATGCACCCCTAAAAAGTCAGTGTGTATGGAGTCACAAACTTCCCATAAAATAGATTAAAAATAGAACAATCATTTATTTCCATAAATCTAGATAGAAAAAGGTTAAGTTTTAATAGTTAAATAAGCTCTCAGTTGTACATTTCCTTTGGCTTTATTGTTGTAATGGTAGGGATGCTTTTTATGACCATTTGCAAGTGGGAAAAAAGCTTTTATTATCTGCACAAAGTCAGTCTACAAGCCATAGTTTCCATCAGCTGCATACTAAAATATATAATAAGAAAATTAATATGAGTATATAACACTGAATTAGTAGTATATAGAATCAGGAATAAATGCTTAGTTAGAAACACTTCTTATGCAAGAAGTTTGTTATGGAATGAGAATTGAGTACTTAATTTTGAAATTGTAAAACTAACAACATACCAATAAATTGGGTATTGTGTTGTAGACGCACCAAGTTACTTATATTCTATAGATTACTGTATAATTGCAGGTAGATAGGAATGTAAATATTCTAGAAATTTCAAAGAGGTAAAAGAAGAAAGGATAAATCTTTATCATAATGTCTGTCCCTCTCCCCAATAAATTATTCTTAATATCAAATAATAAGACTACAGGCAGAGTCAAACATTTATGCCCTAATGAATTCACTTCCAAATCTGTTAATGTTAGACATCTTTATGAATATTTATGTTCTTCTACATAAGTACCTAGAGAAAAGAATATTGAGAATTCTCCTCCCCCTTCCTGCTGTCACTGCTCCTATCCCCATTTAATGTCATTTTCTATCAGTGAGAAAGAATGTTAACAAGCTTAAAAGTATTCCTCAAAATTAAGCAACTATAACAAAACAGTCACCATTTAGGAGACTCACATGACCAAGGCTTCTGAAGCTTTACCTCTTAACATTAGACTGGAGATTATAAAATTAGATCACAGACTTTCAGGTAGAAAAGGCCTATAATTTGATTAACTAACTGAAATGTACACCTCTAAATGTAAACACAATAGCTATAGTATATTCCACTAGATCCCGACCATGGATTCACACTGTTTGAAGACCTGTCTTCTGGGTAGGTATCTATGTTACTTACTACAATGTGTGCTATAGTCCAGATACCCTGGTTATGCTAATTATTAAATATTGGAATTGGTCCAGAGACTCCTGAGCTGGAACTGACCAGAATGTCTCTTTCTTGAGGATTATCTTTAATGGTACCAGAAGGTGCCTTGCTAGATTCCAAATAAGGAAAGCAACCAAGACTACTACACAACTAGTATTCCTATGACCACAACAGCAACCAGCATGGCACCCCAACCCTAGGGATATAGTAGTAACACATAAACTTTGGAGGTAACCATAAACTCTATCTTTGGAATTAAAGTATGCTAGCAAGAAAGAAGCCATACCTAGTACCAGAAGTCTAGCCAAGTTTCCAGAGCTAGTAAATCATGGATCTTGAGGGAAATGTTACAACTACCACTTTATTAAAATCCCTAATAACAGTCTAAGCATTTGCCCTTATGTCCACAGGTAAGTGTGGTCTTCACCATTTGTCAATGAAACTTCTGTTTTCAATAGATGGAAACCATTACAGAAGACCACAAAAAATCACAATACAGATTTGTGGACCACAGTCCTAATGGATATATCTAAAAAACACTCCCATACCTAAGGATCAGGGGAAATTGCAAAAAGTGTTGGGGGGGAAGGATTGCAAGAGCCAGACAATGGATCTTGCTGTAAGACTTGTCTCCTACTAATGTCAGAAGCAACACCCATAAAGTCACATAAATATAACCTTAACAAGGACAATAACAAAATGGCTACCAAAGTGGATAAATGAAAGACCATGAGGCCTTACCATTACACAAAGAACAACAGGCAACTAAGGAAAGCTGAGAGTGGGAGAGTGATCTTCCCCAGGAAAGAGCACACTAACTGGTTGTCCAGTGTCAGTCATTCTTGAAAATATGTAAGTGATAAACATTATACAGAATGAGCAAGTTATATTTAGAAATATGTCTGTATATATTTATGTATATAATATATATGTATATATGTATATTAATATGGTCATATAACACTTAATGAAGGGAAAGATCATGAATTTGATTAAGCAAAGGAAGGGGTGAGTATATGGGAGAGTTGGGATAGAATAGAGGGAAGGAGAAAAAATAATTGTACTATAATCCTAAATATGTCCAAGTGTCTCATACACTGTGTTAGTCATCAAAAAACACCCTAAGTTTTACAGACACCCAAAGTAATATAATATGTGTGCAATATAAACATACATAGGTAAAGCCATACCCAATATACTCCTACATTCTTTTCACTTTTGAAATCATGATTGCATTATTTCTTCCTTTCCTTTCCTCCCACCAAACCCTACCATATACCACCCCACCGCTTCTTGTCTGAAGAGGGTGCAGGCAGAAAGATTGTAAAATCCAGAAGTTCAGGAAGTTTACTGTGAGAGAGTGTCTTCTAGTAATGTTATTAACTATGCTCATAAAGTCTCACCAACATTACTGCCCACATATGAGCTGAACAAGGACAACAACAATAGACATGGCAAAGCAGACAGGAAAAAGACCACGAGGCTCCAACCCTACACAAAGAATGACAGGCAACTAGGAATGCTGAGAATGAAAGACATAGTCTTCTCTAGTAAGTGTATAGCAACTGTTTATCCAATACCAAATGGTCAGGCATGAAAAACAAACATACAAGGAACATTATACAGAGGGACTTACTTTCTGATACAGTACATATACTCTGTGTTGGCACAAAAAATTAAATTTGTTTAATTAAGACTTAAATGTTCAGCCCCCTCCCTGCGAACAGAGGGCCTGCATCCTGAGTGGGCTTTAGCCTCAGGAATCAGGCAGGACCAGCCATGAGGCATAGGCCTCAGGAAGTGCAGGGGAGTCTCAGGACTGCAGGGACTGGAGCCTCTCAGCTTCCAAGGGACAGAGCTGGATCAGGGAACATCTCTGCCCCCTCCCTGCTAGGGGAGTGCTTCCCCCCAAGGCGGGCTTCAGCCCAAGGACTCAGGTGAGATCCGCCATTTTCTCTCTGGGGTCTTGCTAAGGCAGGACCAGCTGGGAGGCATAGGCCTCAGGAAGTGCAGGGGAGTCTCCGGGCAGCAGGGACAGGAGCCTCTCAGCTTCTGAGGGACAGAGCTGAATCAGCTAACATCTCTGCCCCCTCCCTTCGAGCAGAGGGCTTCCCTCCGGGATGAGCTTCAACCCAAGGACTCAGGTGGGACCAGCTGAGAGGCACAGGTCTGAGGAATGGAAGGAGAGTTGCAGGACAGCAAGGAAAGATCAAGCTCTAAGACACCAAGAACTTCTAACACCAGAGATCAAGAGATGTCGAAAGGCAAACGCAAGAATCCTACCAACAGAAACCAAGACTGCTTGGCTTCATCAGAACCTAGTACTCCCACCGCAGCAAGTCCTGGTTATTCCGAAACACCAGAAAAGCAAGATTTGGATCTAAAATCATATCTCACAATGCTGATAGAGGAACTTAAGAAGGACATGAATAACTCCCTTAAAGAAATACAGGAGAACACAGGTAAAGAGGTATAAGCTCTTAAAGAGGAAACAAACAAACAAAAAAATCCCATAAAGAATTACAAGAGATCACAAGTAAACAAGTAGAAGCCCTTAAAGAGCAAACTCAAAAATCCCTTAAGGAATTGCAGGAAAACACAAACAAAAAGGTGAAGGAATTGAGCAAAACCATCCAGGACCTAAAAATGGAAGACACAATAAAGAAATCACAAAAAGAGACAACCCTGGAGTTAGAAATCTTAGGAAAGAAGTCAGTAACCATAGATGTAAGCATCACCAACAGAATGCAAGAGATAGAAGAGAGAATCTCAGGGGCAGAAGATAACATAGACAACATTGACAGAACAGTCAAAGAAAATGCAAAATGCAAAAAGACCCTAACCCAAAACATCCAGGAAATCCAGGACACAATGAGAAGACCAAACCTAAGTAAGGATAATAGGCATAGAAGAGAGTGAAGACCTTCAACTTAAAGGGCCAGTAAATATCTTCAACAAAATTATAGAAGAAAACTTCCCTAACCTAAAGAAAGAGATGCCCATGAACATACAAGAAGCCTACAGAACTCCAAATAGACTAGACCAGAAAAGAAATTCCTCCCACCACATAATAGTCAAAACACCAAATGCACAAAACAAAGAAAGAATACTAAAAGCAGTAAGGGAAAAAGGTCAAGTAACATATAAAGGCAGGCCTATCAGAATTACACCAGACTTCTTACCAGAGACTATGAAAGCTAGAAGATCCTGGGCAGATGTCATACAGACCCTAAGAGAACACAAATGAACAGCCCGGACTACTATACCCAGCAAAACTCTCGATTACCAGAGATGGAGAAACCAAAGTATTCCATGACAAAGCCAAATTCACTCAATATATTTCCACAAATCCAGCCCTTCAAAGGGTAATAAATGGAAAACTCCAACACAAGGAGGGGAACTACATCCCTGAAAAAGCAAAAATGTAGTCTTCCAACAAAACTAAAAGAAGATAGACACATGAATGGAATTCTAGCTCTAACAACAAAAATAACAGGAAACAACAATTACTTTTCCTTAATATCTGTTAATATCAGTGGACTCAATTCCCCAATAAAAAGACATAGACTATCAGATTGGGTACGTAAAAGGACCCAACATTTTGCTGCATACAGGAAACCCACCTCAGTGACAAAGACAGATATTACCTCAGAATAAAAGCCTGTAAAACAATTCTCCAAGCCAATGGTCCCAAGAAAAAAGCTGGAGTAGCCATTCTAATATCAAATAAAATCGACTTTCACCCTAAAGTGATCAAAAAAGATTAGGAGGGACACTTCATATTCATCAAAGGTATGATCTTCCAAGAAGAACTCTCAATTTTGAACCTCTATGCTCCAAATGCAAGGGCATCTACATTCATAAAAGAAACTTTACTAAGGCTCAAAGCACACACTACACTGTACACAATAATAGTGGGAGATTTCAACACCCCACTCTCTGCAATGGACAGATCATGGAAACAGAAACTAAACAAAGACACAGTGAGACTAACAGAAGTTATGATACAGATGGATTTAACAGATATCTATAGAACTTTTTATCCTAAAACAAAAGGATATACCTCCTGCTCAGCACCTCATGGTACCTTCTCCAAAATTGACCATATAATTGGTCACAAAGCAGGACTCAACAGATACAAGCAGATTGAAATAATTCCTTGTATCCTATCAGATCACCATGGACTAAGGCTGCTCCTCAATAACAACATAAACAATAGAATGCCCACATACATGTGGAAGCTTAACAACACACTACTCAAGGATAACCTGGTCAAGGAAGAAATAAAGAGAGAAATTAAAGACTTTCTAGAGTTTGATGAAAATGAAGCCACAGCATACCCAAACTTATCGGACACAATGAAAGCAGTCCTAAGGGGAAAACTCATAGCTTTAAGTGCCTCCAAAAAGAAACTAGGGAGAGCATACAACCAGCAATTTGACAGCACACCTGAAGGCAATAGAACAAAAAGAAGCAAATTCACCCAAGAGGAGTCAAAGGCAGGAAATAATCAAACTCAGGGCTGAAACCAACCAAATAGAAACAAAAATAACTATACAAAGAATCAACCAAACCAGGAGCTGGCTCTTTGAGAAAGTCAACAAAACAGATAAAGCCTTAGACAGACTAACTACAGGGCACAGAGATAGTCTCCTAATTAACAAGATCAGAAATGAAAAGGGAGACATAACAACAGACACTGAGGAAATCCAAAATATCATGAGATCCTACTACAAAAGCCTATATTCAACAAAACTGGAAAACCTGGATGAAATGGACAATTTTCTAGACAGATACCAGGTACCAAAGTTAAATCAAGATCAGATCAACGATCTAAACATTCCCATATGTGCTAATGAAATAGAAACAGTCATTAATAGTCTTCCAACAAAAAAAGCCCAGGACCAGCTGGGTTTAGTGCAGAGTTTTATCAAACCCTCAAAGAAGACTTAATACCCATACTCAAACTATTCAACAAAATAGAAACTGAAAGCACTCTACCCAGTTCCTTCTATGAAGCCACAATTACTCTTATACCTAAACCACAAAAGACCTAACGAAGAAACAAACCTT
Organism: Montemys delectorum; assembly: GCA_019843815.1. Taxonomy (NCBI): domain Eukaryota; kingdom Metazoa; phylum Chordata; class Mammalia; order Rodentia; family Muridae; genus Montemys; species Montemys delectorum. Next base: position 145 of record JADRCD010103024.1, on the reverse strand, counting down.
CAGACCAATTTCCCTTATGAATATCAATGCAAAAATACTCAACAAAATTCTTGCAAACTGAATTAAAGAAGACATCAAAACGATCATCCACCATGATCAAGTAGGCTTCATCCCAGGGATGCAGGGATGATTCAATATACAGAAA
>JADRCD010103014.1:17469-31762 GCA_019843815.1 Montemys delectorum | reverse complement strand
GACCACAAGATCACGATCTCTAGACATGATCAAGAGACTAAAACTTAGAAGCCCTGGGGTACAAGAAGGAAATGAGAGTAAAAATTGAACACATAAAAAACTTATTCAATGAAATTACACCATAAAATTTCTCAAACCTAGATACATAGATACCCAGACATCAGAGACATTTAGAATCCCAAACAGACACAGCCAGAGAAGTACTTTACTATGACATATTGATTAAGTGAATGATCCATCAGACATGTTCACAAGACACACATGCTTTCACTCTTGTTGTAACCAAGAGGAAATGATAGGGAAACATCAGGTAGTAATTATTAGAAGGGATAAAGAGCTAGCCCCTGCACACAGTCTTTTCTAAGAAACAGACAAACATGAGCGACAGAAGGAAAGATGAAGCCCAGGTGACACGTGAGATTGGGCTCTCCTGATTACTCAACTAATGAGGAAGAGGAGGAAGGACCCTCATTTAGATTACAAAACTGTTATCTGTGCTTGGCCAGCACCTTCCATTCTGGAGTGACACCAGGCTTTGCAAAGTCATAAAAAATAAACTGCCTCACTCTCACCATAGACCCTGTACTGGCTAGTTTTGTGTGTCAACTTGACACAGGCTGCAGTTATCACAGAGAAGGGAGTTTCAGTTGGGGAAGTGCCTCCATGAGATCCAGCTGTGGGGCATTTTCTCAATTAGTGACCAAGGGGGTAGGGCCCCTTGTGGTTGGTGCCATCTCTGGGCTGGGAGTCTTGAGTTCTATAAGAGAGCAGGCTGAGCAAGCCAAGAAAAAAGCAAGCCAGCAAGGAACATCTCTCCATGGCCTCTACATCAGCTCCTGCTTCCTGACCTGCTTGAGTTCCAGTCCTGACTTCCTCTGGAGATAAACAGCCATGTGGAAGTAAGCTGAATAAACCCTTTCCTCCCCAACTTGCTTCTTGGTCATGATGTTTGTGCAGGAATAGAAACCCTGACTAAGACAGACTCCTATGGTAGAATGGGAGTCTTGATTTCTCACAGGCAAGAAGCAGAAGATGGATGCTGGTACTCAGCTCACCGTCTCTTTTTTATCCAAGTCCAGGACCCTAGCACTGAAAGGTGCCCTCCACACTTAGGATGGGTCTTCTCATGTCCACTCACCCAGTTAGATGATTCCTCACAGACATGCCCAGAAGTTCTTTCTAGGTGATTCTAGTGCTAGTCAAGTTGACAGTCAATATCAACCCTCACACCACCTGGGAATGAAGAAGTAAGCAGCTCTGTCCAACCTGTTAGCAGTTAGCCCAAAGTAAAGTTGTGCCTGGATCAGACCAAGCTGGACCAGTACGATCCTGTGCATTGCTAGGAAATATGGCAGGATCTTGTAAGGCTACAAGGGCCTGGTTCATCAAGAGGATGAACAATTGTGAATGTGGATACACTGAGCTTTTGGTGGTCCCAATGGCCTTTTCTCTTTATTTGCTTGGAAGTGGAAAGCTTCATTATTTCACTCAGAAATAAGCTCAAGATTCCATCAGGAAAGATGCTGACTGCAGTCAGTGACAATGTTGCATACCTGAAAGTCACTAAAAAAGTAGAGTCTGTGTTTTCTCCACATTAAAGTTATATGAATGTTAGACAGATTCATTTAGATATCCTACAAAATATACATGAATTGACAGGTCAGTTTGTAAAATTTTGAACTAGCAATTAAAGTACTAAGAGTTGTCTATACTGCATATTGTTCCTTTAGACAACCTCGTCTTTGGGCTGGGAAGATGGCTCAGCCATTTAGTGCTTACTGTGCAAACACCAGGACCAGAGTTCAGATTCCTGGAAGTCATGTAAAGTGTGGGAGTGCTCTTGTGATTCCAGCTAGGAAGGAAGGGACAGGGTGTCCCCAGATCAAGCTAGCTAGCAAGACTAGTCATATCAGCTACCTCTGGGTTTGAGTGAGAGGCCTTGTTTCAACGAGTAAGGTAAAAAAGCAAATTGAGGATGATTGTAGACATCTGCCTCTGGCCTCCACATGCATACACATGCGCACAGACGAGGGACCACACATACAAAATGTATATTCCTATATGAAAAATGGAAAACAAAAAATTTAAGTTTCTCCATTCTTTCCTATAGAAACTGCCCTTAAAAACACCCCATGGGTACCCATAAGGTCTCATTAGAGTCCTACCAGCAAGCGGATCCTAAAGGCTTTCATTAATTAACTCATTCAGTGCTCTACCACTCTACCATATAGGTGAAAGGAAGATAAGGCACAGAGGAGTTAAGAAACATCCCTAAGGACACACAGGAGTTTTCAGAGATAGATTCTGCCCCAGGCAAGGCTCCATTATATAAAATCTCGTGATTGTAGTTACTTCCCATGGTAGGTGAGTTCCAGAGATAGTTGTTGGAGGAGTGTTGGAGTGCATTTAAAAATGTGAAGTACTAAGGAAGAAGTGAAATTATCACTATTTACTGATGATAGATAGTATACTTAAGTGACCCCAAAAATTCCACCAGAGAGCTCCTAAATCTGATAAACAACTTCAGCAAAGTAGCTGGATATAAAATTAATTCAAGCAAATTGGTGGCCTTCCTCTACACAAAGGATAAACAGGCAGAGAAAGAAATTAGGGAAACAACACCCTTCACAATAGCTACAAATAATATAAAATACCTCGGTGTAACTTTAACTAAGCAAGTAAAAGATCTGTTTGACAAGAACTTCAAGTCTCTGAAGAAGGGAATCAAAGAACATTTCAGAAGATGGAAAGATCTTCCATGCTCATGGATTGGCAGGATTAATATAGTAAAAATGGCCATCTTACTGAAGGCAATCTACAGATTCAATGCAATCCCCATCAAAATTCCAACTCAATTCTTCACAGACTTGAAAAGAGCAATTTACAAACCCATCTGGAATAACAAAAGACCCAGGATAGCCAAAACTATTCTCAACAATAAAAGGACCTCTGGTGGAATCACAATCCCGGACATTAAGCTGTATTACCAGGAATTTTTGATAAAAATTGCATGTGGTATTGGTACACTGACAGGCAGGTAGATCAATGGAATAGAATTGAAGACCCAGAAATGAAACCAAACACCCTATGGTTACTTGATCTTTGCCAAAGGAGCTAAAATCATCCAATGGAAAAAAGACAGCATTTTCAACAAATGGTGCTGAATCAACTGGCAGTTAGCATGTAGAAGAATGCAAATTGATCCATTCCTATCTCCTTGAACAAAGCTCAAGTCCAAGTGGATCAAGGACCACCACATAAAACCAGATACACTGAAACTAATAGAAAAGAAACTGGGGAAGAGCCTTGAGCACATGGGCACAGGGGAAAATTTCCTGAACAGAACACCAATAGCTTATGCCCTAAGATCAAGAATTGACAAATGGGACCTCATAAAATTACAAAGCTTCTGTAAGGCAAAGGACACTGTCAACAGAACAAAATGGCAACCAACAGCTTCGGAGAAGATCTTTACTAATCCTATATCTGGTAGAGGGCTAATATCCAATATATACAAAGAACTCAAAAAGTTAGACTCTAGAGAACAAAATAACCCTATTAAAAATGGGATACAGAGCTAAACAAAGAATTCTCAACTGAGGAATACTGAATGCCTGAGAAGCACCTAGAGAAATGTTCAACATCAAAAAAAAAAAAAAAAAAAAAAAAAAAAAAAAAAGAAAGAAAGAAAAAGAAAGAAAGAAAAAAGAAATGTTCAACATCCTAGGTCATCAGGGAAATGTAAATCAAAACAACCCTGAGATTCCACCTTATACAAGGTTGTGGAGAAAGAGGAACACTCTTTCATTGCCGGTGGGATGGCAAGCTGGTATAACCACTCTGGAAATCAGTTTGGCATAATACTACCAGAAACTTGACATAGTACTACCAGAGAACCTAGCTATACCACTCCTGGGCATATACCCAGAAGATACTCCAACATGAAATAAGTACACATGCTCTACTATGTTCATAAGTAGCCTTACTTATAATAGCCAGAAACTGGAAACAACCCAGATGTCCCTCATGGATACAGAAATTGTGGTACATCTACACAATGGAGTACTATTCAGCTATTAAAAACAATGAGTTTATGAAATTCTTAGGGAAATGGATCGATCTGGAGACTATCATCCTGAGTGAGGTAACCCAATCACAAAAGAACACACATGGTATACGCTCTCTGATAAGTGGTTATTAGCCCAGAAGTTCGGAATACTTGAAGTACAATCCACAACTCAAGAAGAACAAAGACCAAAATGTGGATTCTTCATTTCTTCTTAAAAGGGGAAACAAAATACCCAAGGAAGGAGTTGCAGAGTCTAATTATGGAGCAGAGACTGAAGGAAGGACAATCCAGAGACTGCTCCATCTGGGAATCCTTCAAATATTCAATCATTAAACCCAGACACTATTGTGGATGCCAGCAAGTGCTGGATGACAGGAGCCTGATATAGCTGTCTCTTGAGAGGCTCTGACAATACCTGACTAATACAGAAGTAGAGGCTCACAGCCATCCATTGGACTGAGCACAGGGTCCCCAATGAAGGAGCTAGAGAAAGGACCCAAGGAGCTGAAGGGTTTTCAGCCCCTTAGGATGAACAACAATATGAACTAACTAGTACCCTCTAAGCTCCCAGGGACTAAACCACCAACCAAAGAGTACACATGGTGGGACTCATGGCTACAGCAGCATATGTATAGCAGAAGATGGCCTAAATAGGTCATCATTGGAAGGAGAGATCTTTGGCCCTGTGAAGGTTCTATGTGTCAGTGCAGGGGCATGCCAGGGCCAGGAAGCGGGACAGGGTGGGTTGGTAAGCGGGGGAGAGGGGAGGGAACAAGGTTTTTTATTATTATCATTATTTTCTTTTTTTTCCTTTTTTTCCTTTTTTTTTCCCCTAGAGGGGAAACTGGGAAAGGAGATATCATATGACATGTAAATAACGAAAATATCTAATAAAAAATGTGAAGTATTTTATACATTTAAGTTGTTGCTTCAGTTATAGACATAGTTATTGCTGAGACTGTACTGGATCTGATGTAATTCTCGTGGGGGGAAGGACACATTGGCACCATCCCTGTGGATATTGAAGTTTAGTAACAGAACAGACATCTGAGCAAAGTCAAATAGTGTAGAGTAGATCTGTAGTAGACATCTATAAGTAAAGAACTCTTGCTTTCTCAGCCTCACCTCAGAGCCCATTCAGTCCATGTGGCTTCTGGCCACTCAGACTAAGTCTTCACTGACTCCACTCTCATGTGATACTCTGTCCTAGTACATATGACAGACAGCATGAATGACATCTCCAGCTCCCCTCCTCTTGCTGTTTGTGGCTTTGATATTCCTTAGAGATGTCCTTTCCCCAGATACACTGCTCATAGCATCAACCATTCAGAGGAGCTCACTGTAATGAGCTCCCCACTCCTGCTCCTTTTCCCTTACCTTCAGCATCTCTCTCAGAGGGCCCTGTTGCTGCAGACTTTTAATTGGTATCTCAGGCTACAAAGTATATTTCTTTCAGTTTTCCAGTCTTAACTGTACATCTGACAATAACACTTGCACTTAATGGTCATTAATGTTTCCCAGTTGCCTTCGAGATGGATGGTAAGCTCTTTCCACAACTTGGCTGCATCCAGCTGTTTGGACCTCACTGTCTGTCATACTCCCTAATTGACATCATGCTGCAGCTATGCCATACTGTTCTTGAGGTGGTCATGTGCACCCATGTTCCTGGGACATGTGCCAACAATTTATTTTCCTACCAATGTTTCATATCAGCTGTCCCTTTTGGGGAGCTTGTGATGCAACTTATTTGTGAGAGTACTCACCTGGCCTGTGTGAGGCCCTAGTTATGGTATAAAGTGGGCAGGATGGTGCATACCTGCTGTAATCCCATCACTAGGCAAGTGGAAGCAGAAGGATCAGGAGTTTAAGGTCATCTTGGGCTACACGGTGAGACTGAGATCAGCCTGGGTTACATGAGACAATATCTCAGAAAAGAAAAGCATCCCCTTTCCATCTGTTAAGGCTCTTTAGGGCACAGCCCACAAGCAGCTTCCTAGTTGTGCTGAGCAATTGTTTCCTGCCAGCCCTAACACTGCACTGTCTTGTCTGAAGACACCAGCTCTTACATTCCTTCCATTATAGGTTGGAGGCTCTTGAGCTTTTGCATGCTGTACCTGCCTTCACAGTTGCTCAGCACCTGATACAGCAGTTCTACATCTCAGCTTTTAAATGTGTGAGTCTGGTCTCTATTTAGACTAGAACTCTTGGTGGATAGTGATTATTTAACAATATGAATTGGCATCCATATTTGTTGGCTTTAATTGAGCTTCCTACAGCTAACTCAATTGGGCTGATCTCTAAAAGAAGGCACTATGTCTAATTATGTCTAAGAAGTTCCCATGGTTCCCAGGACGATCTAAAGGAGAGAAATCTGTACAGTGCTGGATTAATGGCAGAAACTTGATGAAATTGCATTGATAGATTATGTTGTGGTTGAACTTGGCACAACATTTTCTGTGACAGACTTGGCATGAGCGGCTAGGTCCCTGGGATGGTCACTGAATCTGGATTTCCCATGGAAGCTTATGTTTCGGGGATTTGATCCCTGGCTTGTAGAGCCTTTGGGAGGCTGGCCTGATTTGGTGACTTGAGGCTTATGAAATTACTCCTGCTCCTGGTTCATGGATGGATCTCTCTGCTTTCTGATCTACCGCTTGAGCAGAGCCTTTCCTGTCACCTTGGGTGGAAATCCTCCTGACACCATGAGCCGAGAGAAACTTCATTCCCTCTGTCATCCTCGTATCATAACAGTGTAAAGGAGCACAGCTATTCCTCTCACAGTTAATTCTAGAACACTCTACCGAAGAGCACCACACTTCCTTTCCTCCCCCATTGCACCTTTGTGTACATTTACCATGGCCAGCTAAAGGAGAAAATCTACTTCATAGTGCTTTGCAAATGCTTTTAATATCAGAACATTTAAAAATATACTATGCCCAAAGTAAGGTAGGCAAGCAATAAATTTGCTCACTTACTGAATGTGAAATAAGTGACTGGCCTCTGTGCTCCTGGTAGGCAAGGCTGACAGGCAGGCAGGTAGACAGGACAGGCAAATAAACAGAAAACCCAAACTCAACAGACTATTATTTGAGTTGCCTGATTCAAAACTTTTGGGCAGCCTATCTGGTAGTGTTTTTCTTTCCTGGGGTAGAAGAATTCATTCCTCTTCAGATAAATAGATCCACAGAGAGGAATGGCCTTCCTCTTCAGATAAATAGATCCACAGAGAGGAATGGCCTTCCTCTTCAGATAAACAGATCCATGGAGAGGAATGGCCTACAGTGGATGCAGGTTGAAAGGAACAGGAACAGCCCATGAAACAGGAAATTAATTTGCCCACTAGAGTTGATAAAGACATAACACTGGGGACATGGTTTCAATCTCTTTCAGGATTGTTAGGGTAAGAAGCCCCCCTCCCATTTGCAGCCCCTTAGGATGAACAACAATATGAACTAATTAGTACCCCTCAGAGCTCCCAGGGACTCAACCACCAACCAAGGACTATACATGGAGGGACTGATTGTTCTGGCAGCATGTGCTTAGCTGAGGATTGCAAAGTCGATCATCAATGGGAGGAGAGGCCCTTGGCCCTGTGAAGGTTCTGTGCCCCAGTGTAGGGGAATGCCAGGGCCAATAAGTGGGAGAAGGTGGGGTGGCAAGCATGGGGATGGGGGAGGCAACAGGGGTTTGTTCTTGTTGTTTTTGTTTGTTTGTTTTTTGGAGGGGAAACTGGGAAAGGAGAAATCATATGACATGTAAATAAAGAAAATATCTAATAAATTAAAAAGACAGCCTCCCTCCCATTACCTAATGAGGTCTACCTGTTGGGAGACCCATAAACCTCTTGTATCTACAGAGTAATGTGGAATCAGGTTCTGATGGCAAGCCTAACTCTAGGGTTAGGCTTGAAAGTCTATTTGGTTGTTTCTGGGCCATGTGTGTTAACTGATGATTCTGCACACAGATACCTTCAACCCATGTCGGACTGGATGAGGCCAAGGGGAACTGAAGTGAGCTAAGTCAATCTAACCCGTTCATAGAGCAGGCTCTAGAATATAATGCTGTTGGTGAGTTCCTCTTTTAAGCTGAATGGTTGTGTAGCTTTGCTAATGCCCTCATTAGGGAAGAATTGCTGCTGCCAAGTTGCTGACAGGGTAGGTTTTTGCCCATGACTTCTGCAGCCTGAGATTATAACATTTCACCTTAAGATTCACTTTGGAAAAAAATGATGTCTAAGCTGTACTTTCTTTCTCTAGACCCTTGACATTAATTCCTTGTGTTCCCTTCTCTCAAAACTGTTAGCTGACAAGACTGTGGCAAAGGTGTTGGTGTGTAACTTACATCCCAACTCAACTTCTTTACCCAAGTTATTTCTTTAGTTATGAGAAGAGTTGCCACATCTGACTCCAAAATTTGAGAGTATTTTTCATTAAAAGTCCTATTCTGATTGTCACAGGAAAGAGTCCTGCCTGTCTATAAATCTCCCCTCTCCCTCCCTTCTTCACCCCTCTCTAGGGGGGACTTCAGGTCACCTAGGCTGATTGTGAACTTCTGATCCTCCTGCTTCCACCTCCAAAACTCTGAGGTTACAAGTGTACACCACTGCGCATGGCTTTATTTGGCTTTCGAGATGAAACCAGGGCTTTGTGCATGTTAGGACTACATCCTACCAACTGAGCCACCTGCTGAGCTCCATGCTCAGCCCTGTCTGCCATATTACATAGTTACTCTAGGCATAATCCCCAAAGTAAAAGAAGAGACTGCTAAAGTGTTAACTCAGTCCCTTTCCCCCAGAGGTTAGAAATGCTCCTGAAGAGTCTGGCTCACCAACATTCCAATCTGTTCCTGTCAGCTGTCATAATTTAACCCCAATTTACCCATGCAAACCCTGGAGAATCTCCCTAATTAGTCCTCTGCACTAAGGACTCTGAGCAATGCCAAGTTAGTTGTCTAAACTTATCGCTTTAAACATCTCCTAAATCCAAATTGTGGAAATTCTTGGTAGTGCCGAGCTCTTCAAAGTCTTTGGCTTCTCCTCCTTCCACAGGACTTTCCTGAAGAGCTTGGAGTGAGTGTGCAGGGCACAAGATGAGCAGGTGGTGCAGAACAATACTTAGGTGACATTTTTCTCTTAACTGGTAGACAGCTGTCCAGAAAGAAACATTCTCGCTCACCTTATGGAACAGGTGAGGAGGGTCAGAAGAAGTCAGCTTCAGAGAGAGTTGGGCTGATGTTTCTGCTGTAGACCTGCTTGGAAGGCAAAAGGGCCTTACAGCTCTGTGCCAGATACTGCTGTTTGATGTCCCATATGTTATGAATACCTACTCATTCTGTCAAAATAGAATTTGGTCTTCTACATATTATTTTTTCTTTTTTTTTTTTTTTGAAAGGGAAGAAGACAAGTTTAATTCATTTACTTTTCCCTGAGGCATTTTAATAGATTGTATTATTGTAGTAGTTCTGTGATAGGTCTAAATATACCTGGTAGTAGAGATAAGGAAACTAAGTAGTGGCAAAGGAGATACTTGAACTCAGGTCTGTCAGGCTCTGAGGGCTATTTCATCACCATTGGACCACTGTGCCTCTGGTTGGTTGAATGTACTGTTCAATAAAATGGAATGTCATCAATGAAGTTCTTTGTGTTCTCTTTGACACCACTTGTATCTGTAACTTGAATTCACCTTGGGTTGTTACAGCCTTTATTACTCATCAGGGAGAGATACGTTTCCTTGAGTCTCTTAAGTACAAGCACTTGTCTGGTCTCTCCTAGTAAAGGACAAGTCTCAGTCAATATTTCAGCATAATGGACACAGTGTCACTAAGACACAAGGCCTGTGGATCGCTAAGGAATAGTTTTTGCTCCAAGGTAATATCAAGTGTAAAGCTCTGCTCTCAGTCTTCAGTAGCTAGCTTCTGTTTGAGGACATCAATCCTCGACTGTTTAGTGCACCAAGCACAGAATGTTTTCTGCAGGCCCAGGGAAAAACCACAGCTCAAAGTCCAATGCCTAGAATGTGCAACTGTGTAGGGCTCTCCACAGAGGGGTGGGAACTAGGATTGTCCCACACTACCCGGGTCTCTGTACCCACTCTTAAACCATCGTTTTTTCCACTTCTGGACTTGGATGTTTTAAGATTATTTCCCAAGCCTTAGGATCCTGTGCCCTGTGACATTTGACACCGTTTTAGCTGGTATGATCTGTGTGGTGGTTTGAATAAAAATGGCCTCCCTAGGCCCTTGGTCCTGTGAAGGTTCTGTGCTCCAGTGTAAGGGAATGCCAGGGACAGGAAGCGGGAGAGGGTGGGTTGGTGAGCAGAGGGAGGGAAGAGGGTTTTTATTTTATACTATTTTATTTCTATTTTTTTTTTCAGAGGGGAAACCGGGAAAGGAGATATCATTTGACATGTAAATAAAGAAAATATCTAGTTAAAAAAATTGCCTCCCTAGGCTTATAGGGAATGGTACTTGCCACGCAGACATTGCGTGACAGCAGTATTTGAGGTGAAAAGTTCAAGGAAGTCAGCCTCCTGCCCCCGAATTGTCATCTGGCACCCCCTAACTCAGAGGTAGCCCAGATATGTCCTCGCACTCTTGTGCTAGGTACCCACCAAGATATGACAGCTAGAAAAAAAATAGGACATTGCTCTCTGACCTTTTATCAATGTTCCAACACCCTAGCCAAACCCTGGCCTGGAAGTTCCATAAAGAATGTTACCCACCCAGACTAATTGCCTCTGGTATTGTTAGGGAAATAATGTAGGGGTAGGGCATTGAAGCTTACAGAACGGGAGACTTATCCCAGGGCAAGGTCAGGTGGAATCCTCATTCTCAGTCAACATAAGGCAGGCCACATTAGATCTGCAGTTAAATCATTCCCAGGAACTAGCTTAACAAGGATTCCCTGGGGCTAACCTCTGCTAGCCCAGAAAATTAACATAGTTGAGGAACTAACTAGACCACCCAGTCTGTAACCTAAACAACAGACTGAATAGGAACTGTTTGTACCTGGCTTCTAGATCAAGGTGACCTTAGTCAAAGCTAACTTTCTTTTAGGTTGTTTAGTTCCTGCCAATTAACATGTATATACTTTGCTGCTGACCCATTGTGTTCCCAACAAAAGGCTATGTACCTGCACCTTGTTTGATATATCTTGACCATTGTACCACCTGATTCTTTCAAACCCTTTTGTATCAACTATATAAACCTGACTCCATATTTGAAAAAATACATTCAGATCCTACACTCCTTGTGTTGAGTCTGTCTGTCACAACCGAATCCCATGCACACTTGGCCAGAACTCATAGTCCTACGGTACAAGGGATCCCCATAAGAAAACCCCAGTCCGTGGCAGGTATTATTAGTGTCCTTGATGGAGGGAGTATGTCACTGGGTAGGCTTTGAGGCTTTAAATGCTCAAGCCTGGCCCAGCAGCTCTCTTCCAGCTAACCTGCCAATTGGATGGAGAACAACTCCCAGTTCCCTCTCCAGCACATGTCTGCCTGCATGCTGTGATGCTTCCCACCATGACAATAATGGACTAAACCTTTGAAACTGTGAGCCAGCCCCAGTTAAATGCTTTTCTTTATAAGAGATGCTGTGGTCAGGGTGTCTCTTTACAGCAATAGGACACCAACTAAGATAACCTGTGAGAAGTTACTTTTTCTCTTTCATTCACAAGCAGGGAACCTTGACATAAGAATGGGGAGGGAAACTCGTGGATGTTTACTAGAAATAATTTGCTGTATTTAGATGAACAAAGTGTTCTCACAGCAGTTTAGTCCCAGGAGAAGGTGTGTTCATTGATTACTTTCTTTTCATTTGCTATTGTTGAATACAATGTTGCTATACTCTCCATGAGTGTAATAATGGGCGAAGACTGGCAGAATTTGGTCTCTGTGTTCACAGAAATATCCAGGAGGGAATATGGAAGTTTTTACTAGTTTCTTCCATGCATGCCTGTACATGTACACACAGATATGCATGTATGTAAAGGCTGGAGAGCAAACTTAGATGTCTTATTCAGGTGTTATACACCCAGGGTTTTGAGGCAGGATCTCTCATTGCTCTTGGTCTTGCCAAGTAGGGGTGGGCGGGCCTGAGAGCAAGCCCCAAGATCTGGCTGTCTCTGCCTCCTGAGTGCCTTTGACAGCACACTTTGCTTTTTCTGTTGGTGCTGCAGATTGAGCTCAGGCCTTCCCACCTGTATGGCAAACAGTTTGCTGACTGAGGTATCTACTCAGTCCCTGATCTGAGTTTAGATTGCAGTCCTACGTCTCACAGGTTAACAATCAGACTGCTGGAAACCCTGGCTGCTGGGGTACTTTAGAAGTTAGTCATGTTGCTAGCTGGTGCCGTACTGATGACAATAACTTCACTGCCTGCAGCCACAGTAGACATCTGTCATCAGGTGGGGGAGGCAGCCCAGGGGACATGCCATGGAAACATGAGGTAGGATTTGAGATAGGAAACTACACAGATGGGAAGGAGCATCAGGGCCAAGGGAAGTCATGTGAGCCAGAGAGAAAAGCTTTTCTTCAGGCAACAGTCTTTAATATCAAGAAGGTTTCAAGGCTCGAGCAAGAGACCAAGCACCTGTTCTGTTGGTGCAGGTTTGGGGTGACATGGATGTGAATTGTTATCAGCTCAGTGATTGTCAGTGGCTTAAGTTCTCTCACAGAGTGCTGTCTTATCGTTCGACAAAATGAAAATAGTATTTTCATTTTGGGCCTGTGAGGATTGGATGGATTGGCATAGAGAACCTTGACAACTGTGCTTGATGTTTTGACAAATTGTATGTCATTGTTTTTATTGTTGTTTGTTTTTTTTATGTGTGTGTACCTGTGTGTATATGTATATGTGTATGTATGTATGTGTGTGTACCTATGTGTATGTATGTATGTGTGTGTTTATATGTATTTGTGTATGTGTGTGTATCTATGTGTGTATACCTGTGTGTATGTGTGTGTATGTGTTTATGTGTATGTGTGCATGTGTGTATATGTTTGTGTGTATGTGGTTGTATATGTGTGTGTGTTTCATGTACATGGGTATATGGAGGCCTTTCCTCCATTTTTCTCCACATTATTGCTGTGAAATAGGGCCTTGTACTGAACTATCACTGGATGCTAGTGGCTTCTGTCCTCTACTTGCTTCTGCCTTCCTATTTTGGGGGTCACAGGCATGCTCAACTTTTCAGGTGAGTTCTGTGGATCAAGCTTAGCTCCTCACTTTTGGTCAGAGAGCACAATTACCCAGTGAGCCTTCCTTCTCTGCCACTACCTCACTGATTTTGTCTGACTTCCTGATGCAGGATCTAATGCATCCCATGCTATTCTCCAACTCAGGATGTAGCAGGGGACAACCTGGAACTTCTGATTCCCTTGTCTCTGCTGTTATAACCATTGCAGGCCTACATCACTGCTGTTGGATTCAGCTGTACTGAGGATCACACCCAGGGTTTCATGCATGCTTGGAAAGCATTTTACCACCTATGTTATACCTCTAGCTCCTGCTATTGCCCAAGAAGCAACAATGCTAAGTGTTTTTTTTTAATCAAAATCCAATAACATGAAATAGGTTCTATTGATATCTTTATGGATATGGAAACCAAGACACAGAAGTATGAATTAACATCTCCATGACCATTTAGCTAGTAGTTGGTATAAGTGGTGTGTAAACTAGGGCTTTCTGGCTCTGGGATCTGCTTGTTAACCACAGTCTATTATTGCCTCTCTGCTGACCTGTATTAGCATGAGAAAATCAAAGGAGTTGGCAGGACAGCCCAGCACTAGAGAGAGGGCAGGTTAAAGAGGAGTGGGGCCCAATCACAGGTCTTGGGAAGACTGCCAGTGCAGATGCCTCATCTTGGAGTCCACTAGTCTTTTCAAAGATTTCTACTCTAGCATAGGCTGAAGTGAGTCTCTGTTCCAGGTACCATAACAAAGGAGACATAGGGAAGATGTCACAATGGATATCAACTCTTATTCTATCTCGATGGTTTGTTGAAGTATTTGCGCCCTTGGAAACAGAATGATTTGATCTTGTCATCACTGTCCATTGAACAGTACAGCATGCAGTAAATAAACCCTCCTAAAATACTCATTGGATGAATGAGGTGAAACCAGGAAGAATTAAATAAAGGTAAGTTAGTATTACTTCTTTTAAAGTATGTTTGTTACTTTCTTTCTTTCTTTCTTTCTTTCTTTCTTTCTTTCTTTCTTTCTT
>JADRCD010103014.1:0-17459 GCA_019843815.1 Montemys delectorum | reverse complement strand
CTTTCTTTCTTTCTTTCTTTCTTTCTTTCTTTCTTTCTTTCTTTCTTTCTTTCTTGTGTGTGATTATGTGGCTGAGTGTGTGTTTGTGTGTGTGTATGAATGTGTGTATTCCGTCTGCACTGTGCCTGTGTGGAGGACAACTTTCAGGAGTCATTTTCCCCTCTGACTATGTGAGTGTGTGTCACACAAAGGAACTTCATTGGAAAAATGATGTCATAGTCATGAAGTGAGTCCCTCCTCCAAATTCTTGCTCCTTGACAGCTAAGGAAAATACATTTCTCATCCTATACTCATGTTAACCATTTCATCAGACACTATGCATAACAACAAAACAGCCATTATAGCTTCATTTAAGGTGAAACAGCATGTCATTAACTTGCTGCATTAAATGTATTTTTTTCCTAAACATAGTAATCTCAGATTACAGTCTCCCTTCATCTCAGTCAATAGTTAAAATAAGATTTAATGTCCATCACTACAGAAAATGATTTCAATGAATATGACCTTCTAGAGTATCAGATGCCTTACACATGGTGATGTAAAATTCTTTAATGGTATTGCAAAAATCCCCAGAAATAGATGTTTCATAACCAAACATTCTCATCAAACAATACTGCTTTTTTCTTTTGGAAAATGTGTAGCAATAGCAGCGGTCGATACAGTTCAACACTTCTCTGGCTTCCCTTTGATCACCCTGCATCAAATGCTTAAAATTTAATGCTAGATTTTATAACACCATGAGCTCCAAAGACAGAAGTAAATGAAAAGCCAACCTTTCAGGCTGCACCCTCATGCAGGCTTTGCACATGTTTCCTGTCCTCGGGTGACTAAATCAGTTAGCTGTGAGAACATAGTCAGAAGAACTTTTCGAGGATGAGGAACAGAGATTGGAAAGTGTCACTGATAGAAAAGTATAGGAACCAGGGCTTTCTCTGACTAAGCCTGTTTGTGTCTGCAGAATTTTGTCAACAGCAAGAGCCCAGGATTCACATTGCTTGCAGGAGCATCTAAGAGTCTGTATTTGCTTTTTCCTGGGAAAATGAGGGAGAATGCTCAGCTGCTAGGAGCATCTATAACCTTGGGGGGTAGACATTGCTTTAAGGGGCGATGCCAGGGTGGAGGAGAGGGATGGTCCATTGGTCGATAACTGCTGTGGCCACAACAAGTTATTCTTGTGTTTTAAATTTCTCGATGCTGTGACTAAATGCCTGACACAGCCACCTGAGGATTTATTTTGGCTCATAGTTTGAGGGTGTGTCCATTATGTTAAGAAAGACACTGTTAGCAGGAGCCTGAGACAGCTGGTCATGTTGCATCCTCAGCCAGGAAGTAGGGAGAGATGAGTGCAGACGGGTTGGCTTGCTGTCTGCCACTTTTGTGTTTACTCAGTCCATGGGATAGTACCAATCTCACCTTAATTAAATCAATCTAGACACTTCCTAAAGGTTTGTCTCCATGGAGACTCTAAATCCCATTAAGATCACAGTCAAAATGAATTGACAGGCCTTGTATTTTTTTTTTTCTTTTTTGTCTTGAAAATCAAAGTATTGAGTTCATGTCCATTACTTTTAGAGTTGATTCACTTTAGTGTACTTGAAATATGTATACAACTACTCTCTGGAAAGTTGGAGCTGTGGAGACCATTGTCACAGTCCTGTACCCACCTTTCTGTGTGCTGTGTGTGGAGGCACAGTTTCCTTTGCCTTCTAGGGATCTTCCTCACTCAGCTTAGCCTTAGACCATTCCCTAAACCATACACTTTACTTTGTCCTGAACCCTACCCATGTTTCTGCTGCAAGGCCTAAGTGACTTAGTCCCAACCCCTAACCCCCCTCCCAATCAGGATAGGATTGGATACTTATAGGCTAACATGTATCATCGCACAGTGATGGGAAGGAGGCCCCACGCCATATTGAAACAATATTCTAGCGTGTGTGAGGCCAGCAATTCTACACCATGTTAGGGATCCCCTGTCCCCAACCATATGCTGGCACTGTCTCTGCAGGCATCACTGGGTTTTTTTCTTGACAGCCTCTGTTTACTGATCTGACAAATGCCCCAGCTGACTGCCTCAAAGGATCCTGAGGAGGCTCAGATTTCAACAGAGAAGATGTTAATTAGTCCAGGGACAAACTTGCCTGAATGGGGCCTTATTGTTTCCTGTTTTTGTCCCAGTCTTAGGGAATCTAAACAAAGGACGTTTAGAATTTTGCTTAAGCTTTCAGTTTAAAAAAAAAAAAAAGTCATCCTTCTTCTGGGTCCTCTAAGTGTGTAAGAGGTCAAATGGCCATCAGGTTTGCAGAGTAGCTGACAGCACTAGATTTACTTATTATTGCATTGCCACTGTTTAGGAATATAGAGTCGACATCAGAGCAGGGAAGTTATGGGGCAGGACCTGGGTGTGCAAAGAGGAGACAGGCCAGATGCAGATTTCTGCCTTGCTGGAGACAGTGCCTTTCCACTGGAGAGTTTCTGAATGTAAAATACATTTGACGTTTTGTGAATGAATGTCCCTAATTTCCCTACCCATTCACCACCGAGTAGTTTTAATGGCTTTACTCCATGAAATACGTGTTGACGGGGAAATCTCCTTTACAAGATGTTCGTGACTTCTGATTCGATCGTTTCTTTGTCAAATGTATTTTTATGAAGGATATTAACAGTTGGTTAGATTCTCTCCACCTGCCCATTGTGTTCATAAATTAGGGCATCTAAAGTAGTTAAGAAAGATGAATTTGTTAAAATTTGCTATTATTCTTCCTAAATGAGGATCTTAAAAACTGGACGGGTGCTGATTAGTTACCCATTAATGTCGAGTAGCTCTATAATTAATAGGCAGCTCCACACCTCTCCTGTGAGCTCTGGACTGGTGCAGTTAGAATTTATTCCAGTAGGATTTAAATAGCTTGTAAGGCAAGTTTGTTTTCCCACCATGTAACAACTGGTGGTGCACAGTAGGCCTCAGTCACCCTGAGCCAAGGTTCTGCCCCAGATGGGCAGAGCTGTGTTTTCAGAACTGAGTGTTAGGTCAGAGCCTGAGTTCCATGGTGACAGTGGGAACTCCAGAGAAAACAAGGACTTTCCATTTTTCTCTCAGTCCAGAAAAGAAAGGACTGCAAGGAAAGGAGCTCCCTGGGAAAGGCTTAGTAAGAGCAAGCCACGCACAGTTATTGGGGAAAAAGTAAAGGAGGAAGATCAAGACAGGCCTGACATGATGGGGACTAAAGGCCTGAGAGAAAAAATTTAAAAATCAATGTGACAAGACACACATGGGATGTCTCCACTGTCTCACAAAAGAAGTGAATTAAGTAAATAAATATTTGCTGAGTTTCTACAGTTTTCTAGGTGTTTTACCCAGGCCGTACCCATTGCTTTTTTAGCACAGCCCTTTGAGTGCATGTATTTATTCAGTAAATGAGGGAAAGAGGCTGGATTAAATATCCAGCAGGATTCACATTCCCACCTACAGTTAAGGGGAAGTTCAAGAGCAGGTGCTTAGCGAATGCTATGACCTTAACTATAGACTCAAAGACAAGTCGATCCATTCAACATATAGATCTGCTATGCCCAGTGTCAGCACAATTTCTCCTATGTTCTTTTCTTTGCATTTCTTGTTTTACCTAGTCCATCAGCTCCTAGTCTTGTCTTGTTAAGTTCTTGTAGACCCATTGCTCGTGAAAGATGAATGATTTGTATCTCAGGTCTGTTGTTCAGAAAATTAAATTTTCTTGTTCCTTTGAACCTGTGATTTTTCTCCTGTAAAATGGAGCTCAGTAAGCATCCACAACTCCTGACAAATGTTGCAAAAGAGATGATGTGTGTATTAGCACTACAGTAGGCATTCACAAAGGCAAGCTCTATATACATGTTCATAGATCCACTGTCTAGCAGCAAGGGATTCAGATGCTGCATTTGTATCCAATACTACACACACACACACACACACACACACACACACAAACACACATACGCCTCTCACAACTAAACAACCTTGGGTTGGCTTCTTTTAGTAGAACTTGACCTAACCCAGAATCACCTATGAAGAGTCTCAATGAGAAATTGTCTAGATCAGATTGGTCTATGAACACTTCGTCAGGGGATTGTTTTGATTGAGTTCATTGATGTGGTATCCACTGTAGGCAGTACCCTTCCTTAGGTTTGGTTCCTGGTTTGAATGAGGAGACAGAAGCAAGCTAAGTATTCACTCCTTCTGCTCTCAGACTCTCGATGCAATGAGAACAGTTGCCTCAGGCTTTGGCCACCAATCTTCCCCACTGTGATAAACTGTGCCTTTGTCAGTTTATTTTGTTACAGAAAGAGTAAAATTAACATGTGTCCTTGTTATATGGAACATCTTCTGGGTATATGCCCAGGAGTGATATAGCTGAGTCCTCAAGTAGTACTATTTCCCATTTTCTGAGGAACAGCCAGCATGAATTCCAGAGTGGTTGTACCAGTTTGCAATTCCACCAGCAACGGAGGAGTGTTCCTCTTTCTCCACATCCTCGCCAGCATCTACTGTCAGCTGAGTTTTTGATCTTAGCCATTTTGACTGGTATGAGGTGGAATCTCAGGGTTGTTTTGATAACAAGGACATATCCTCTACCATTTATAGTATTTAGCCTTATTTCTAATAGTCAAAAGCTGACATCTGTATCCAGAAGAATGGATACAGAAAATGTGGTACATTTACACAATGGAGTACTACTTAGCTATTAAAAAATGACTTCATGAAATTTGAAGGCAAATGGATGGAACTAGAAAATACTATCCTGAGTGAGGTAACCCAGTAACAAAAGAAAACACGTGGTATGTACTCACCGATAAATGTATATTAGGCAAAAAGCTCGGAATACCCACAATACAACTCACAGATCATATGAAGCTCAAGAAGAAGGAAGACCAAAGTGTGGATGCTTCAGTCCTACTTAGAAGGGGGAACAAAATAGTTGTGGGAAGTAGAGGAAGGGAGAGAGCTAGGAGGAAGAGAGGAGGGGGGAAGGGGGAAGAGGATCAGGAATGGGAGGAGGCAGGGGAGAAGTACAGAGGCTAAGGAAATGTGTGCAGCAGTGAGGGATGGGGAACTGGGAGTAGCCACTAGAAATTCGCAGATTCCAGGGAAGCAAGAGGTTCCCAGGACCCAATAGGGAGGACATCAGCTGAATACCCAACAAAGGGGAGATAGACCATATCCAGTGGTTAGGCATGGCCCCTGGTTAAGGGATGGGACTGCCCACCCATCTCAAAATATTAACCTAGAATTGTGCCTGTCTAAAGGAAATGCAGGGATAAAGAGTGACATAGAGACAGAAGGAAAGGCCACCCAGAGACTGTCCCATCTAGGGATCCAACCCATCTGCAGACACCAAACTCAGATACTACTGCTGATGCCAAGAAGCACTTGCTGACAGGAGCCTGGTAATGCTGTCCCTGAGAGGGTCTACCAGAGCCTGACCAATACAGATGAGGATGCTTGCAGCCAACCATTGGACTGAGCATAGGGACCCCAATGGAGGAGTTAGAGAAAGGACTGAAGGAGATGAAGGGGTTTGCAATTCTATAAGAAGAACAACACTATCAACCAACCAGATCCCCCAGAGCTCTCAGGGACTAAACCACCAACCAAAGAGTACACATTGGTGGGGGTGGGGGTGGGGGAAGCTAACCCATGGCTCCAGCTGCTTATGTACCCGAGGACTACCTTATCTAGCCAGTGGGAGGGAAGCCTCTTGGTCCTATGGAGGCTCGATGCCCTAGAGTAGGGGGATGGTGGGGCAGTTAGGTGGGAATGGGTGGGTGGGTAGGTGAGCACCCTTATAGAAGTGGGGGTGGGAGATTTGATGGGGTTTTTGGAGGGGAAACTGGGAGGGGGGACAACATTTGAAGTGTAAATAAAAAAGTAACCAATAAAAAAGAGTAAAAGTGACTATGGCAATGAAGAAACTCTTGAGGATGGCTTACTGGCTGGGCATCTAAGGTTATGCTTTGCATAGCACATTTAGGATTTTCAAGAGAGAGGAGAGGGAGGAAGAAGAAACAGAGTTGATGATAGTGGTATTGGAGGAGGGGAATGAGGAGGAAAAGAAGTAGGTTCGTTAACAATGAAATCCGAAAGTTTAATACCAAGTTTGAATTTTTACATTCTCTTAGAAAGTGACAAAATCTATTAATTGGGGCTGAGCTATTTACGAAATATCAAGCTGCGTCATCAGGCTGGCTGCATAGTCTGCTTCTCCTGGCTCATATCAGCATTACTATCATCTTCTTTCCCTCTGGTTTGGACCAATTTTTGTTGTGTGTCATCTCCAGCATGTTATTGGACTTGAGTGGCTCTTTATGCTATCTGCCTGCCCATTGAGCATTTGTGTCCATGAACTCTTGCTAAGGGCATCTTCTTCCTCTTGCCTATGTTCTAATAATAGCACACTGTTTCTGCAGGTCAGGAAGATTTAGCGTTTCCACCTTCAGAAATAATGTTCAGTCATCATCCAGAATGCCAGGGAAGGGTAATATCCTGTTAAGTTTTCTGCCCTCTGGAGAGCTTCCACTGGGCTCGCTAATTCACTGGAAAATTTGGTGAGATCCAGGCTGTTGAACTAGATAATTCATTTGCCTTTGAAGAATTCCTTTAGCTCTGCAATGGGAAAAAGAATCTGGAGTTTTCCCCAGAGGAAAATTCTTTGGAACGCTTAAACAACAGGAATAAGTTCTTATTTCTGAGGCTGTGTGACCATGAGCTTGCTTCTACAGTATTTTTTGGTTTTGCCACAGAGATGATTGCTGCAATATGTCACCTGGGGTAAGTAGGCACTTTAGTTCTAGGTTTGCCAGTGACAGTCCCGCTGAGAGGTTCAGAGACAGCACCTATGATGATTAATCATAATTGTCAACTTGGCTGGATCTAGAGTTATCATGGAAACAAATCTCTGGGGAAGATCTGTGAGGAGTTTCTTAGATCAGGTTTCTTGAGATTGGAAGACCCATCCTAAATGTGGGTACCATTTCACAGACTAGGATCTTGGACTGGATGAAAAGGAGAAATTGAGTTGAGCATAAGCTTTCGTCTTTCCCTGCTGTCTGACTGTGGACACAACGTGACCGGCTGTCTCCTGCTCCTACTACCGTGGCTTTCCATCATGATGGAAGGTATCTTTCAACTATGAGTTGAAATAAAACATTTCCTTCTTTAAGTTGCTTTTTCTAGGACTTTTGGTGCAGCAATGAGAAAAGTAAGTACTAGAGTCCCTGAAGTCACACTGAGTCACACAGCCTGTGGCTTGAGAGGTGACAATGACCTGCTCATTCTGATGTCCCTGCTCATGTTCCTTCTATCTCTCCCTGCCACACATTGTTTCCCTGTTATCTAACTAAGGACATTGTTCTAATCTACACTTCCTACCCCTCATCATCTACAATGGGCTATTGGAAATTATGTATTTTAATTAAAACTACTGGCTTGCCACAGAATTTCATTTCCTACACATTGGGTAAGAATGAAAGTCAATAAATAGTCCTGCCTGGAGGGCCAGGAACCAGAGGCTGGATAGCCAAAAGACTTAGGATAGAACCAAACATGACTTGCAAAAAAAAGTCACTGAAATGATTCCTAATGATACTCTGATATACTAGTAGGCCAGAGCCTAGCGTAATCGTCATCAGAGAGGCTTCATCCAGCAACTGATGGAAGCAGATGCAGACTCAGAGCCAGAGCTCAGGAAATTCTGTGGAAGAGGGAGAGGAAGGATTGTAGGAGCCAGAGTGGTCAAAGACACCACAAGAAAACCCACAGAATCAACTAACCTGGGGTCAAAGGTGCTCACAGAGACTGCCCGCAGGGCTCTGAGCTAAGCCTATGCATATCTATTGTGGTTGTGTAGCAGTCTTCTTGTGGGACTCCTAACAGTAGGCTGTCTCTGACTCTTTGCCTTCTTTTGGGGCCCTTGTCCTCACACTGGGTTGCTTTGTCCAGCTTTAATACTAGGGGATGCGCCTATGTGTAGCCTGCCTTTTTTATTTTGAAGAGAAACTGAGGAGGAGTGGATTTGGGGATCCTCCTGCCTTACTTTCCTGAGCATTGTGATTACAGATCTAAACCTTTGTTTAGAGAAATATTTGTATCAGTACATACTTGAGAATCTATAACTAATGACATCAGCTAATATATATAGAGTATTGCATAGCCTTCCTCTAAGTGAACGTCTTGAGTTTTCTTGACAGAAGTCATTACATCTGGGTTCTTCATTT
Organism: Montemys delectorum; assembly: GCA_019843815.1. NCBI lineage: Eukaryota > Metazoa > Chordata > Mammalia > Rodentia > Muridae > Montemys > Montemys delectorum. The sequence goes on along the minus strand of JADRCD010103014.1, from coordinate 9,215 downwards.
TAGAACTTGATTTTAATCCTGAATAATACAGTCACCTCAAAGATGACTTCCTGATATCAGTTTACATATTATGTGCAGCAGATCAAGCCATCAGGCATACATACTTTAACACCTTTTCCCTATTAAATTATGTATACACACACACACACACACATACACACATATACATACACACACAGACACACATGCACACAGAGACACACATACACACACAGACACACATACACACACAGAGACACATACATACACACAGACACACACACACAGACACACACACACACACATACACACACAGAGAGACACACACATACACACAAAGACACACACAGACACACATACACACAGACACACACACAGAGACACACAGACACATAGACACAGACACACAGACACACACATACACACACATAGACACATACATACACACAGACACACACACAGAGACACACAGACACAGACACACACACACAGACACACACAGACACACACATACACACACAGAGAGAAACACACATACACACAAAGACACACAGACACACACACACAGACACACACACACAGACACAGACACACACACAGACACACACACACAGACACACACACAGACACACACACACAGACACACACACACATACACACACACACACACACACACACACATATGCCTACTTTCTTCGCATCTGAGAAGCTTCTTAAGGGCAGAGAGTATGTCACAGGTGTCTGGCACAAACTTAAGACATGCTGTTGATTCAACAAACCACTGAGTGAATACTTGATATTGTACACAAGTTTACATTTGTACGACCAGGCTGCTAGATTCACCTTTGGTCTTTTTGTCACTGATGAAGGACTGTAACACTCCCTGAAAAGTGATGAGGAAGAGGTTTGGGTAATAAACCACACTCCTTATAAGTGTATTTGTTAAAATGTAAGGAAAGCCATTTCATCCTCGGAAGGCCTATCTAAAACTGTCCACTGCCTGCTTTGGGGAGCAGTCGACATTGACTTTGCTGAACAGCATCACAGTCATGTTTAGCTGTGGCATTTGGGAGACAAATTCCAGGTCTCAGTTATCCTTCCACTTTTGCTGTTCTTTGATGGGGCTGGAAGATGTTCTTTATCTACATACACCTTGGATTGCTGTCTGGCCAGAGCTAGTTCCATGTGTTCAGTATCCATGATTCATTTAAAAAAGTCAGCATTCTTGTTGTGTCTTTTGAGGAAAATACTTGGTTAGCATTTTTCCTTTCTCTGACATCTCAGCTTATTTTGGTGGCAGGTGTTTGTGTGCTTTTGGCACCTGTCTCCTGTGAGGCTCATTTCCAGGCATCTCCTCTGGAGCCAGTGCCCATTCTGAATGTCATCCAGTTCTATCCGTCAATGGGCCTCTGGTGTCCTGTCAAGTGTTGCAGTAGCTCCTGGGGCCTGTGCTGGACATTCCTATTTAGCTGCAGGAGGACAACATTCAGAAAATAGAGTACAGAGTGTTCTTGGGAGAAGAATCCAAGGAGGCTCTAGCAGGCACAAAGGCAGGAAACATGGTCTGGCAAAACAACTGCAGAGTAGAATCAAGAGTTTCTGGGTTCAAACCACCACTCACCATGGCCATGGTGGTCACACAGCTCATTTACTAACACGTTAGAAAGGCTATGTTTATTTTATTTATTGTTTTATTTTGTATTCATATGTATATATGCATGCATGCATGTATGTATGTATGTGTATGTATGTATGTATGTATGTATGTATGTATGTATGTATGTATGCGTGAGAAAACCAAAGGACAATCTTTAGTGCTGTTTCTTTGGAGCCAACCACTCTATTATTTGAGACAGAGTTTCTCACTGGCTGGGAGTTACTGATTTGGTTAGTTTGGCTGGGCAGTGAGCCCTAGGTTTTGTTGGTCTCTATCTCTTGGCACTGAGATTATAGACACATGCTGTCATGCCTGGCTTTCCATGCAGGTTTTAGGAACTAAACTGAGGACCTCATTTTTGCAAGGCAATCACTTTACAGATTTTGCAGTCTGACAGTATGTACTCTTTATTTGTCTTCAGTTGATGAATAACAATTGCATGTCTCTGGAGTGTAATTCCGTGCTTTGACATTGTAGAAAGAACCAGCCAAAGTGATTACTCGCCACCTTATTAATTTATCTTTTCCTAAATAGTGAGAATGTTAAAGATTATTTTAGCAAATTTGAAGTATATAATATCTTATGACAAACTGTTGTCACCATTAAAAGATGTTCCTCTAGTCTGATGTCCCAGCCAAAGCAATGAGCCCTTTGACTAACACCATCCTTTGTCCTTCCCTCCTCCCTTGTAGTCTATTATCTCCTTAGTAACATCTCCAAGTCCTCTTATGTGGCACAACAGAGAGGTTTCTGTCTAATTAAGCATATTGGTTAACTGGGAATTATCGTCTTTGCCACACTTGTAATGTAGTTTCAAGTCAGTGTGCAGCTCTGGAGAAGGCTGAGGGCCTATGGGGAGTTTGTGCTTTACTCTGCCACAGTATATCCTGTGTCCCAGGAAGGCCTCTTACTCCTCAAGTCTCAGAGGTGTCATGAACACTGAAAGGGAGTGTGGCATGTGCCTGGGGTGTAGCAAACATCCAACAAGTGGTAAATCTTCTCTGTCCTCAGCATGTGACTGGATATAGCTGAGCCAACTTGAGTAGTGGTTAGCTCTGAATTTGTGGTCTGGGGATTGCCTTTCTCTGCCCTTTGGAATGCCTTTACAAAGCTCTGGTGGTTTAAGGGGACTTTGTTTTTGTTGTTGTTGGGGGTTTGACTGGTTTGTTCTGTACTTTGGTAGGTTGAACCTAGGACCTCAAGCATGCAAGGGAAGTACACAACTAATAAACCATTTCCCCAGCCCAGGTTTGTCCATGTTTTAATTTTTTTCTTATTTCTCCACTCTCTCTTCCCTTTCTTTTTCCCCTAATCCCTCCATTTAAAAAAATATCTTTGCTTCAGGAAGACTCAGGTGACAGCAGATACTGGAGAGATTGTGGAGAAAGAGGAACAGTACTTCATTGCTGGTGGGATTGTAAACTGGTACAACCACTCTGGAAATCAGTGTGGTGGTTCCTCTAGAAATTGGACATAGTTCTACTGGAGGACCCAGCTATACCAGCTATATTCCTGGACATATACCCAGAAGATGCTCCAACATGTAATAAGCACTCATTCTCCACCATGTTCATAGCAGCCTTATTTATAATAGCCAGAAACTAGAAACAACCCAGATGTCCCTCAACAGAGGAATGGATACAGAAATTGTGGTACAACTACACAATGGAGTACTACTCAGCTATTAAAAACAATGAATTTATGAAATTCTTAGGGAAATGGATGGATCTAGAGAGTATCATCCTGAGTGAGGTAACCCAATCACAAAAGAACACACATGGTATGCATTTTCTGATAAGTGGTTATTAGCCCAGAAGTTTGGAATACAGGAAGAACAACCCACAAACCACAAGAGACTTAAGAAGAAGAAAGACCAAAAGGTGGGCATTTCATTCCTTCTTAAAAGGGGGAGCCAAACACCCACAGAAGGAGTTGCAGAGATTAACTATGGAGCAGAGACTGAAGGAAGGACAAGCCAGCCTAAATATAGCTATCTCCTGAGAGGCTGTGACAATACCTGACTAATACAGATGTAGAGGCTCACAGCCATTCATTGAACTGAGTACATGGTCCCCAATGAAGGAGTTAGAGAAAGGATCTATGGAGCTGAAGGGTTTGCAGCCCCTTAGGACGAACAACAATATGAACTAACTAGTACCTCAGAGCTCCCAGGGACTCAACCACCAACCAAGGAGTACACATGGTGGGACTGAATGTTTTGGCAGCATGTGTATAGTAGAGGATTGCAAATTCGATCATCAATGGGAGGAGAGGCCCTTGGCCCTGTGAAGGTTCTGTGCCCCAGTGTAGGGGAATGCCAGGGCCAATAAGTGGGAGAGGGTGGGGTGGCAGGCATGGGGAGGGGGGAGGCAACAAGGGTTTGTTCTTTGGAGGGGAAACTGGGAAAGGAGAAATTTACATGTAAATAAAGAAAATATCTAATAAAAATAAAAAATAAAAAAAAAATATCTTTGCATTGCTGAGGATCCATCCCTGGACTTTGCCATGCTAGTTTCTACTACCAGCCCTTAGGCCTCAATCTTCTTTTTCAGCAACTAACTCAGTACTTGTCTCTCTTACTCCAATTGCTTCTCCTTTATCCTGGAAGTCTTTACTTTGCATTTTGTACCCTGTCTGTTTCTGACTTTTGAATTGTAATAATAGTTGCAAAACTGACTCATTTCAAACTGTTTTATATATTGAGGGAGACTCTGGGCTAAGCCCAGCATGCCATGTGTATGAATGTACAGTGGAGACGATACTCAGAAATAGATTTCCCCCTGCTTAGGTATATACCAGTTTAGGTCTACCATATTCAGATTTGGGAAATAATCTTTAAAAGGTCAAGCTGTTTTATGGTGAATCACCAGGAACCTGGAACTTGAAGTCATTCTAAATACATACTCCCAAACTGTTCTCTTACCCACAAGGCAAGCCAGTCTCTAGAGCATGTTTGCTCACACACAAGGCAATGCAGACTTATAGAGACAAACCTCTCTCATTTTCATCTAGATAGAAACTTGGCCTGAGACTTTGGTTGTCATAACCTTTGGTTCTTGACACTCCTAGCTGGTCTTGGCACTCTGCAAAGCACATACTTTGCTACCGAGCCATGACTCCCAGTGATTTGGCATGTTGACAATAGAACTTAGGTGGTTTAAGAGCTATAATCCAGGGTGTTCCATGGGCCCTTTCATCTCTGAACATTGTTCTGGACTGCCCAGGTGTGGACTGCTCACTTTTCTTTCATGGTTTTCCTCATCTGTCCACATTATGATATAGCAACGTGCTTTCCTACCTTCTTTGAGTTGGTTTGTAAACAGACACTAAAGCTTGCCACAAGTAGTGGATTCCCATCCTACCCCAGCATATATTTAGTGCAGGTGTTAAAGCTCCTAAGCAGGTGAATTTGACCTCCTACTCTGACATAGAGACAAAGCATGAAGGGAGTATTGGTTTGATAATGGACTAAACATAATAAGTTCTTTGAAAGTGAAAGGTCTTAACTGCTGTACAAAACCTGGGATTTGTAGGCACCTTGGCTATCAAAGTTTGAGAAGATCTGTGGAAATCATTAGAAATGATAACAAGCTGTCCTTTTTGGGCTTTAGAAGTTAGTATACCATGGTCATATGACTGACTTCATTACCACACTAAACTTAGTGACTGGTAATAGGTAACATTAGAATGAAGGATTATTTCAGAATCTGTTCCCAGAACTAGAACCAAGGATTAAGACCTAAAACTTAGCTGTGTTATTTATCTGTCATTTGAGCACAAATAAATTGTTTCACACCCTGGACCAGGAATTGTGTTTTAAAAAGACTAGGCAGAATGAGGGCTAATTCTCATAGAGCTATCGGGAGGTTCATTAAAGCAAGAAATGCCGAGCATATACCAGGCTCCAGACTCTCTCCTAGGAGTCAGAGCTATGTCAGTGGAAATCAAGGTCTTTTCTCTTAAGCATGTTTTACTCTAGTGAAACGAGACTAAGGAAACACAGGAATCAATAAGATTGTCAATTGGCATCCATGAGTGCTTTCTTTGGATCTAAACAGCTGTGGGTCAAAAAATATTTGGAAAGACAATCACATCTATGTAGAGTATCTAGTGTTCTTTGCCATTGTTGTTTAAACACTACACAATAACAACTGTTTACATCATGCTTACATGAATTAGCTGTTGCAAGTTGCTAGAGGTGAGTTAGGGCTAGTTGTGGTTCCATACAACTCTCTTACTATTTTATACCTGAGACTGTATCCTGGAAAACTCAGGCAAGGCACAAACATAAATATAATAGCACTTTATTTCTTCCTTCTCTTTTGAAGTCCCTCATTCCAGATTCCCTGCCTCATCGCTGGGAGGAAAGGATGCTCTACAGAGGTCAAGAGGGACCTGAGCAGACGGTCCTTCCAGGCCTTCCTCTCAGTCTGTTCATGATACCAGTCTCTTCCACACGTCTACTTCTATCCAACATGGTTGGATAGTTTTCCTTGAACCCAAGCACAAAAATGCAGACATTCCCAGATGCTTGTGCTTTCATTTCTGAAGGCTTCTCCATCATGAAAATGTAATTAAATTTATTTATTAAATTAATTAAATTTATTAAGTAAATGCATTTAAAATAAATTAAATAATCCCAATTGAAACTTTCTCTTGCTAAGCTATTTTTTGTTGTAGGAGTGTTGTCTACCCACTTACAACAGACAGAAAAATGTGTGGTACCCCATCTCTCCTGTGTCACAATATCCACATAACCAAGTTCCTAAAGTGCTTCAAGGTGGTGACACTCCAAAGCTGTCATCTCTGCTTGACTGAGGGGCAGAAATACTTCTGCAGAGAGGAACTCTTCCTTACGATTTTCTACGATCCTGAGGACAAGTCACATGGAAGTGGCAGAATTTATAGTGAGTTTAGTGTTGTCTCAATGCTGGCCAGCAGGGTTCTAGTCTAAAACACCCCTGCTTGGCCCTGAATTTCTATTATCTTTTGATAAATGAATTTAAAAGCATATTTAATATTTTATATTTATCACAGGTCTTCTGTTGCTAAGCAGACATTCTTCTTTATTTTGGTCTCGGAAGTAGTGTCTGACACATAACTGCCATTTAGATACCTGGTGGGAGAATGCGGGGCAGTCAGAACAGAAGGGTAGTGAGTGCTTTAGTCTGTGTGGTGAGGAACAGCCCATCTGCAGGTAGGGCTGAAGGAAGAGTGACAAAGAGGTGTCAATCATGTGCTGGGTTGCAGAGAAAACCTGCAAGGTCCAGGAAGATGTGAAGCAAGGTTCTGTTGCAGGAACAAGCTTGGCTTTTGAAAATGGAAGAAAGGAGCCATGGGTGAGGGCAGATGTCACATCAGCAGGGTGGACATTTCCTAAGCACTCATGAAGAGTGGGTCTTTTCATGTTTGGTGAGTAGAAATAGACAAGTCTTAGGTAGGAGAAGCCTTGATTTGATTTATATTTGAAGAAGGAGCATTCCAGATGCTATTGAAGAGATGGCCTTTATGGAAACTGGGAAGACAAATTAGGAAGTCCCTGGAATAGCTGTGGTTGAATGAGGGGATGTTTGTGTGTGTAGTGATGATAAATAGACTTAAAAAGGGGAAATATACAGATGTTCTCTGCCTTAATTACTGCCAGTGCCTGGTAACTCTCTTTTCTCAGATTTATTTTTATTTTAATTTACATGTGTCTCTGCATGTGCACCATGCACATATGGGTGTCTAGAGGACAGAAGAATGTCAGAACCCCTGAAGCTGGAGTTATGGGCAGCTGTAGAGCCATCTAATGTGGTTGCTGGGAACCAAAGTCTGGTGCTGAGCAAGCAAGTGCTGATAACTACTGAGCAGTTGCCTTGGCCTCCTAATTCTTATTATGAGCACCTGTATAATGGGCAAGGCATGCAACTGGTGATGTGAAGGTCATATGATAGCATCAAGGCGCAGGTTTCTACAGCAATACATAATCAATGGCCATTATTGCTGTGTACCATATATTTTGGTTGGAACATGGTTTTCCTGTGGCAGGTGGTGAATGTCACACTGTGAACTGATATCACTCTGATTATGCTGTAGACTTAGGTGTTGCTATGAGATTTTGTAGAATTCTCTTTCTTGTTTTGCTGAGATAATGGCCATGTTGTCAGCCTCAGCATCTCACTCAGTGGCTATATTGAAGATTCCTGTCTGCTATCAATAGAGGGTATGTGGGGGAGGGGAGGGATCATGCCTATTTATTCTAAGCCTCTGAGAAAGTTTTTTTGCAATATAATCTAATGTGGTATGATGGACATATGTCCTTAGGCAAAAGTGTGCAATCAGAAAAGTAATCCATCTGCCAGGAAAGCTTTGGAAATGACCACCATGTGCTTTCATCTCTGTTGTCTGTTTAACTGGATTCAGAATCTCCTAGGAAGTCATTGCTAGGAGTGTTTCCAGAGAGGTTCCCTGAGGAAGGAAGGCTCAGCCTGAGTGTGGCTGGTACCATTCCTTTGTATTTTCCTTCCTCTGCTTCCTGATCCACACAGATGGGCTTTCCTTCTGTTACGGTTGGGAGCCTTTCTTGTCTTTCCCAGCCTTGAAGGACTGAATTCTCAAATTATCGAGCAAAGTAAACTGTTCCTCTCTTAATTTGCTTATTGTCGGAATTGTCCCTGGCAATAAGAAAATTCACTAATATAGCTACTGTGCAAAGAAGACCTCCCAGTCTGCTTAATATGGCTAACAAGCCAAGCTGAGGGAAGGTGTGAAATATACCCGGAAATGGAATACAAACCCAGTCTTCCTCCAATATTTCTTAGGAAAACACTTTCCAGAGGCACTTTTGACCCAGCTGACTTAAGCCCAGCATTGGCCTAACTGAAAATCTCATCCCATGAAATATGAAAGTCAAGATAGCATGAAGCTAAAGGGAACAGCTGGAAGAGATAAAGATGGTGAGATCATAGATTACGTTGGAGACTTAAAAAATAGAAGAAGGTACAAAATGAATGAAACACACTATTGGATTTTGGGTTGCAGGCAGCCACAGACCCTGACTCTGCCAGCCTTTTACCCATCTTCCTAATCAATGCTGTGCGATGGGACCATGCTGATTGTACGGTACATGAAACAGCTGAGGAAATCTGGTGAGATTCAGACAGCAGGATGCATTCAGCTGACTTACTCATTAGTTCTGGGTACATTTTAGTCAGTTATTCCAACAGGACAGGACTGAGGAACCATTGCTTCCCCATCCTTCCTCTGAACTTGTGTTCCCCTGGTTAGCAAACTTAACAAGTACCCTTCCCCTTGTGCAGGCTGTGCAGGGGTTTCCAACACCTGGCGCCACAAGGTAGCTTCTTTGTTTAACCTATATTTTATTTTGGGAAAAATTATATCATAGGCTAGAATAACACACAAATCTTTCTCTTTAAGAGTTAGCTAGGGCCGGGTGGTGGTGGCACACCCCTTTAATCCCAGCACTTGAGTGGCAGAGGCAGGCAGATTTCTGAGTTCGAGGCCAGCCTGGTCTACAGAGTGAGTTCCAGGACAGCCAGGGCTACAAAGAAAAACCCTGTCTTGGAAAAAAAAAAAA
>JADRCD010102995.1:0-10409 GCA_019843815.1 Montemys delectorum | reverse complement strand
TATATATATATATATATATATATATATATATATATATATATATATATCACCTATGTCTTGAATTCTGGAGCACGGCCTGCCTCAGGAGCTGGCACTGGTCCAAGCTGCCTTTGGTCAACCTGGACCTTGGTTTTCCCAAAGATTCCTAAGTCTGAGGAAACTCACCTTTCTATTTTTCTGAGACCCAAGTTCCCCTATTTCCCAAACCCAGGCAAGAAAACAACATGTAAATATTTGGGTCATCTATGAGAATATCCTGCTTCAGGGCAGCATCACACTAAAAAGGCCAGGATACACTTAACTCAAGTCTACTCCAATGATGGTGCAATTTTAACAGAAATTTCTTTTACTTTCTAAAAGAAATTTTAGAAATTTTTACTGGACTTTTTGCTTAATCTCCCAGTCAGAGTTAATTATATACTTTGAAGTCACTTCAGTCATAAGACTGATGCCTACTGTACACATCTCCTTTGTATAACCCATCTTTAAGAGATCAATGCAACAACCAACCTTACTTGCCTTGAGTTTCTCAAGTAATCAATGATTATAATCTGCCTAAGGCATAACTGTTATTTTAAAATATGCTCTTTTCAATGCTCTTGACCCAGAGTGTAATGAATATGTACTTGTATATCTGTTATGATAATCATATTCTGAAAATGGTAAATAGAATATAAACTGTTTCTTAAAATGAATACTTACCATAAATATTGAAAACAACATACAGACAGTACATGAAAAACAATGGTACTTGTAATATCAGTTTATTTTTAAATCTAGGTCAGTTGGAGGCAGTGACATATTCACATGTAAAACCCACTTAAATTATTCTTTAAAATATCTCTAATTTCATCTCTATATGATACTTTCTGTGTAGTTTAATGAGGAGAGAGACAAATATATAAAGAGACATAGAGACAGACACAAAGACACAGAGAGATAGAGAGCATTTCTTAGGGACAGAGATATAGATGCATACAAAGATAGACACAGAGTCAGAGAAAGACACATTCTCAAGTGTGCATTTATGCTGTACAGACCCAGATTCATGCAACAAAGTGACAGAAACAATGGAAGATATGGAGGGAGAGAAATAAAAAACTCAAATCTGAGATCACTCTTAGTTAGATTGCACCAATGAAAACAGTTACATTTATTTTTCATAATATGACACTGATGGGTTTTTGGTGCTCTGAAATCATTACTACATTAAAAAAAAATTCATTTTGGTATTCTAAGTGGGGATATTTTTGTCTTTTAGGGCACGTTGCTGTATTATCCAGTGTTGTCAGAAGGTGGGGCTGTTGAGCATACCCTAGGGACGCACTTTGAAAGCCAGATGTCTGCTTGATTATTGAGAAGTAGGCCTCGAAAAAGCACACCTTTATCACTAGGATGTAAAGGATTAGTAATGTGATCCTGTAAACAATTAACAATAATATGGCAGTTTTGAGTAACAATGGCAGGAACAGAAACTCCAGGCTGAAGAACATCAAAGTAATGTGGATGGACATTGACAGAGGGGAGGAAATGTAAACTATTTACCAGACTCTCAGTAATACAGAAGAAAGGAGAATTCTAGATGGTGAAGCATGGCTCTATACAATCTTCCTGAAGTTGTTCTTGGCTTAGCTGGTGCAAAAGTTTAAGTATGTCCCACTAATTGGTCACTAGTGTGCTGAAACAAGGAACTGTTCTATTAGAAAACATTGGCTGGTGTGTTTTCTTGAGAAGGAGTATTCTAGGATGGAAATTTCACAAATCCATTGAAATAGGAGCTTCTACTCCAATGAGAGAAAGGTAATGGTGAAATATAGGGTTAAAAATGGCAACTTTGCTTTGAAAACAAACTTTCTGTGCTTTGGTGGGGGAATTACCTTTGCCATGAACCCCTTGACTGTATAAAATTGGAGATGATATGCCAATTAGAAATACTGTCTACAGTGTCTATAATGTCTTTTTTGAGAATATGTTTAATGGAAACTGTAATATAAGGTTTATTAAGAAAAGTCAACTGAGCCTAGTATCTGTGAAATCAGGTTTTTTATTTTGGCACTTAAATCAAGGATATCTGAAGGACAGTGGTCTGCTCAGGTAACTTAGGTTCAGTAGAGTATTTGGCTTTGAGCTCTGGAGCCTCAGTGGGCAGTTTTCTGCTTGCAGGGGGCAGAAGGAGCTCTGCCATAACTCCTGAGTCTTTGGCTCCTGTTTCAGTCACAATCCCTCACAGCTGCCCCTGCTCTTGCTCTTTGTCTCTTCCCTCTCTTCCTTCTCTTCCTCTCTTGCTCTTTCTCTCTCTCTTGCTCTTTGTCTCTTTTCTTGCTCTTTCCCTCTTTCTTCTCTTGCCTTCTTCCTCCTCTCTGTTGCTCTTTGTTCCTCTGTTGCCCTCTTTCTTCTCTTGCCTTATTCGTCTCTTTCCTGCTCTTTGTTCTCTTCTCTTGCCTTCTTTCTCTCTTGCTTTTTTCCTCTCCTTTCTCTCTCCTTCTCTTCTCCTCTCCTTCCTCTCCTTTCCTTCTCTCTACTTGACCAGCTTATTTTCTCTTTCCTATAATAAAATATTTCGTTTATACATTGCCTCCTCTTCAACTAGCTGTCCAGCCACAGGTTAACATCAGCAACAGGCCCTGCCTTAGTACAATAGATATGTGTGAAGGAGTCACCATATTTGTTGGGAGCCTCTATCCCTTCAATTATGTGTAGTTTTATAACTGGGGTTACAAACAGGCCAAATCATGAACTTCGTTTAGTAGTAGTTTTCAAATTCCTTACAAATTTAGAGTTAGGGATGAAGTTGGGTTCCATTGTACTTTTTACACAAGATGTAAATTCCGCTCCTTTAGCAGCATGCCCTTCTGCTGAGTCAATTCTAGGGCCACAGAACTGAAAATAAGAGACATGACATTTTCAGAATAATGCATTACCACATGCTACACAATCCCTCTACTGAACAAAATACCCAACCCTTTACTTTCCAGACTCAATATTTGCTATTCCAGTATCCTGACCACTTCTGGCTAGATATGGGCCTCTAAGAATGAATCACCCTGGGAGAAAAAGATCCCTTTTGGTCTCCATTTCCACTGTGCTGTGACATTTTATTAGTGAGAATATTTTTTTCTCAGGGGACAGGAACCATATTATATAAGTATCCTTATAGAACCCCATCCCTTTTTGGAAGAGAGATTAGAACCCTCAGATACAAAAGCATAGACACTGGACCCAGGGGCTGAACTTAGGTCCTTTCACTGTGCTGTGGAAACATTACCACTTGGGCATTGGTGCAGGACCCTCAGCTGTCATTTTGACTCCTCAAATGCAGGGTGATGCCCAGGGTGGCCAGGCCTGCCTGGGATGTTCTAACACTGTGGATCCATAACACACCCAAACTTCCAGTGGCCATAGAGCATAAAAAAGATGGGCTGCTGCCATAGGGGACAAAAGCACTTACCTCAACTGGTTACTAGGCTCCCAAATAGATTCAAACCTAGATAGGAGAGGATTATTTCATATTACTCTGAAAAAGGAAAAGTGGTGTGGTTATATTATAACCTCAACAAAGGCAAGAATAATGACAGTACTTGCTAAGCAAGCTGTGTGTCGATCCCTGCAGCAGATATTGCTCCCACTCTCAGCATTCCATAATTCCCTGTAGTTTTTTGTGTATGGCTGAGGTCTCATGGAGTTTCTCTGTCCACTTTGTCATATATCTTGCCCTTGTTCATCTCATGCTTAAACTGTTAAATTGGTGAGCCCTGATTAGTGTAGAAAGAGCAAGGAGGAATATATGGGAGGGTCTGAGGGAGAAAAGAGATGAAAGAAACAATATAATTATGTCATAATCTCAAAAATTGAAAGAAATCCCCTTCCTCAGGCTTGACTGCCTGGTTGTGCCTCAGTGGGAGAGGACGTGCTTAGTCCTGCTGGGACTAGCTGACCTAGGGAAGGGGGAGACGCAAGAGAGCTACTCTTACTCTGAAGAGAAGGGGATGGATTACTTGAGGAGGAATTTATAAAGGTGGGACTGGGAGGAGAAGAGGGAGGAGGTCTGTGATTTACATGTAAAGTGAATAAATGAAAAAAGTATCCTTTGAATTGGGTAGTGGTGGCACACACCTTTAATCTCAATACCCAGGAGGCAAAGACAGTGGGATCTCTGAGTTGTAGGTCAGCCTGGATGATAGAGTGAATTCCAGGACAACCAAGGCTATACAGTCCAACCATGTCTTGAAAACAAAAAGAAAGAAAGAAAGAAAGAAAGAAAGAAAGAAAGAAAGAAAGAAAGAAAGAAAGAAAGAAAGACAGAAAGGAAGGAAGGAAGAAAGAAAGAAAGGAAGGAAGAAAGGAAGGAAGGAAGAGACAAAGTAAACCATGACAAAACAAAAACAAACAAACAAACAAATAACATTTTCAGAAAACAGAAGTTCTCCCTAAAGTTACAGCCTGACTGTGGTATGTTGTCCCCAATATGGCTGCCATATCTGGCTTCAGTGTGGAAGTATCTGTCTTTCCTAGATGGCTTCAGACAGACTGGGGATGCTGAACATATGAAGGAGCTTCTCATATCTCAAGCAAGGCCTGAAGCTGAGATGTGACAAGGAGGAGTGGGCCCCCTGAAGGTTTAATTACAGCCAAGAGTTCAACCAGGTGGAAGGAGCCCAGCAAGGTAAAATCTTTGGTGCTCCCAGGGTCCCCAAAATCTTGGAGACATAGCCATATTTAGCATACAAAATTATATATGCTAAAATATATACTATATATTATATAAAATTATATATCCTAATTTATAGTATGGGCAATACATTTTAAATATAGTTGAAGAGTCAGTAAACCCTGATGCTCCCTGGGTGAGAGGCTCAGATACAGGGTGCCTATCATGGTAGTTAGGCATCACTGCCTAGGATAGGAACTTGCTTATGTGGGAGTGCACAAGTAAAGAAGACAGCAAGCTCAGAGATAGTACAAAATAGCATCCCTAAGGTAACACTGCAAATCATGAAATGAAATTGAGTCAAAGCATAGAAGACAAGTGACATCAGCAGAAGTTATAATTCCCTGTGTGCAAAACCTATACATATTCTTTGGGTTTCAAGAAATGAAATTAATGGCCTACTTTTATGTTTTGGACAAAAAGAAAATCTCTAAGAGCAAAGTGCACATATTGTTCCAGCCACACAGCTATAAACTATCCAATGCCACAAATGAGGGTCACTAGACTTCAAAAGAGAAAACAGAAGTAAAAATAGAGAGATGCAGTGAGAGAGAGACCTCTGCCTGAATCAGGGATGCAAAAGCTTAAGCACTGGAACATCTATTATGTGCAGGGCTGTCTGCCATAAGAAATTCAAAGAGCTGACATCATTTTCTTTAAATCATACAATTTAAGAAGTCATTTAAATTTAAGACACACAAAATTCTTAAGGCTAAAAAGGGAAGAAATATTGGACAAAATTTTCTGATTTGCTATGTAGTTTGTTTTTCTTTTATTTCAAATAGAATTTTATCATGAAATGCAGGCCACTGTGAACAGTTATGGCTCCATACTGCTTGATACACTCCTCTTAGGACATCATCTTCTTACACTCCATTGAACAGAAAATCATCCCTTCTAGAGGAATGAACTTCTGTGTGATAAGACCCTTGCTGCAGCAGGAGCATTGAAAGCACTCTGTGGATTCATGCCAGCTGAAGCTACTGTATATCACCCTCTGCTCTTCTGGATCAATGGCATTGTGACATCCTTGACACACCACAGCATGGTTCTTCATGTAGCAGGGTTTGCACACAGGCTTGTCACTGATCATAACGTATATTTTTCCTGCCAAGATGTTGTTGCACTCAAAGCAGCAGAAGTGTTTCAGATGCCAATTTTGGTTTTCTGCTTGGGTGTATTCATCACTGAATATCAGCTCATCACAGTCAGCACAGCGGGGCTTCTCACTGTCACAGTAATGTCTGCCACAGTATAGCTTCCCATTCTTCCAGAAGTAAATCATGTGGACCAGGAGTTCCCCACAGGTGCTGCAGATAAAACAAGCTGGGTGCCAGAGTTTATTATAGCCAGCCCTTTCAGCAAAAATGGCTGGGTCTCCTTCCTTTATAGTGTGTTTGCAGCAGTAACAGGAATATTGGTTCTCCTTGGACTCCACAGACTTGTCCTCATAACCTACTGCTTCTGGGGTGCTTCTGTCTCCAGCAGGGTTGCATACTTTGTCACCTTGAGCATTCATCTCAGAGAGAAGTTTCACATCACCCACTCCCAGAGCCTCATTCTTGTATTTCTTCACAAACTGTTCCATCTGCTCCACCTCTTTGGGAGACAACTCATGGCACTTAGAAGGGTCCTGGTCATGTAGTGGAAGCTGCCTCACCAGCTGCTTCTTCAGGTACTTTGCCCCCTCTGAATCTGACACTGGCTGTTTCTCCTTAGGCAACATCTGCATGTATTTCCTGACCAGTTCCTGGTTCTGGACATGAGGAACCCACTCATAGGTAACAGTATTGGTGGAAGGGTTACTCTTGGCATCGGTTGGATTAGTTGTAATAACATTGAGCTTGTCCATTGGAGTTGCATCTGACTTCAGCTTGGCAATTAGGTTGATGTACTTGGTGTCTTCAAGGAGTCTTTCCACTTTCTGATCCTCTTCATTGTTCAGATGTATGTCATGCTCTTCTTGGCTACATTTGCAGTTACAACATATTTTCTTCCAGTAGTGTAGTTCAAACCCTGCACATTTTTCTTTGCATTTTGTACACGGGGCTCCCAGTCCTTGCTTGCGGCCTAAATCCATCTCTTAAGAAGGGAAACAAAAGGGAATCTATTATGAATTTCTAAAGTTTTTAAAACTTCAATAGATCACACTTTTAATTTCACTTAATGGTCTTGTTGATGTAACTCTCACATAAATCTCTTATGAGCTTCACATTGTTTAGCCAACTATGACACCAGGTATGTAAATGGAAACTACAAGTACATATATAGCACACTTTATGTTCTCATCACTTTATCATGAAAGGAAAAGAAGCAATATACAACTTTATAGAAGACTACAAATACTGAAAGTCACAAAACTCATGAAAACATGGTGTGAAAAAGAAATAGCCTTGAATGCATTGGCACAGGACACAGTAAAAAGAATACCTATGCTACAGATGCTAAGATTGACAATTAATAAATGGGACCTCATGAAACTTAAAAGCTTCTGTAAGACAAAGGGCATTGCCAATAGAACAAAAAGAGCAGCTTACAGAATGGGAAAAATTTTTCTTCAAGTCCACATTCAGTAGAAGGCTAATTAATATTCCAAAGATCTGAGAACTCAAGGAATTAGAAAAATCCAATTAAAAATAGGGCATGGATCTAAACAGAGAATTCTCATTAGAACAATCTCAGATGTCTGAGAAACACGTAAAGAAATGTGCAGCATCCTTAATCATCAGGTAAATGCAAATCAAGACTACTTTAAGATACTATCTTATACCTGTCTGACTGGCTAAAATCAGTCTAACAAATAACAGTTTATGCTGGCAAGAATGTAGAGCAAGGAGAATACTACCCCGCTGCTGACAGAAGTGCAAAATCATAAAGCTACTATAGAAATTAATATGGAGGTTCCTCATAAAACTGTGATTCTGTCTGCCTCAAGATCCAGCTATATAACTCTTGAGTATATATCCAAATGATGACCCATTATACCACAAGGACACTTGCTCAGCTATGTTCATAGCTACCTTATTAATCATAGGTAATAACTAAAATAAACCTAGACAGAAAATGTGGTACATCTACACAATGAAGTATTTATCAGCTGTTATTAAAAAATGACACAATAAAATTGCAAACAAATAGATGGAACTAAAAGAAAATCATTGGTAATGGGTCAAACTAGACTCAAAAAGAATAACATGTTATATACTCACTTATAAGTGGTTATTAGCTGTTAAGTAAAGGATAATCACACTACAATTCACAATCCCAGTGAAGTTGAATAAAGAGGAGAGGTCTATGTGGGACCTATGTATCTCTCTGAGAAGAGGAAATAGAATAGATTTTATGGGTGGACTACAACCAGTTGGTGATGAGAACAGGAGGGATCAGGTTTGGGTGAAAGTGAGGGAGAGGAAGTGTATGGTGTAAGACACTAGTATAGATGGGTATTTAGGGCCTGTTTAAAAATCTAGAGCAGTGGAAACTTTCTGAAACATATGATGTTAATGCTAGCTTAGACTTCTAATAATGAAGGATATGTAGCCTGAACCAGGTATCTTCTGTAACAAGGCTAGACTGCCAATGATGGGACTGGTATACCAACTCAGCCACAAAACCTATGACTCACAATATGTGCTGCCTGCAAGATACTTGAGGACAATTGTAGCTTAGAAAATGTGGGGCTGGTCACCCAATGACTAGTCTAAATTCAAGCCTAAGATACAAGAGTGAGCCCATGTCCAACACTGCCTTGGTGGGCAAGATCTGGACACATGGTGTCTCAGAGACCTAGGATAGAACCAAACATGATTTTAAGAAAACAAAAACAAAAACAAACAAACAAACAAAGAAAACTGAAAAAAATTGCCTGATCTAGAACTTCCACAGAGACCAGTGTATGTGACACCTGTCTGTTCTACCTACCAGAGACCGATTTTCCTTCAGTCTACAACTCTGTCAAAGGCAGATCAGTGCTCCTGTCCCTCTCCCACACCCCATAGCCTGTCTGTTTCCCAGGAGACATAGGGGCCCTGCTCTAATCAGGGTTACAAGTGGCCTTCTTAACAAGAGACAACAATCCCTGCCTCTGAGGAGGACTCCTTTAACCCAGGTCTACCTGCCTCCAAAGTGGGAAAAGCTCCAGTCCACGCTGACTAGGCCAGTTAACACCAGAGACAATCAGATGGTGAGAGGCAAATGCAAGAAGTTAAGGAACAGAGTCCAACATAATTTTGTACCATCAGAATACAGTTCTTCCAACACTGTAAGCCCTGGATTACCTAATACACCAGAAAAGCAAAATTCTGACCTAAAATCCCATCTCATTAATATGCTAGAGGCCAAGCTCCACAGTCAGTTCCACAATACCCAGAGAATCACCGCTCCCAGGGACTCTAACATGCCCAGGATCAGAGGTGAGGAGGACACAACATCTGTACCAATACTGAGAGTAACTGAGACCACAGAACACAGGTACACAGGAACTCTGTCAGCCCAGTGGCCCTGGTTGCTTCTTGTCTGTCTGGGCCTGCTGGTGCCCTGAGCAGAACTTGGGCACAAACTCAGCAGCCAGTCCCAAAACACCCAAAGGAAGCTCCACTCTGAGGTGCTCTAACAAGCCCAGGAGCACAGGATCACAGACACAGCTTGACTCTGAGGAGTTCTAACACAACCAGGATCACAGGAAAGGCAGGCTCCAGTCAGATTTAGCAAGGTCAGGTAGCACTAGAGATAACCAGATGGTATGGGGCAAGCATAATAATATAAGCAACACAAAGCAAGGTTACTTGGCATCATCAGAACCCAATAATCCCACCATAGCCAGTCCTGGACACACCATCACATTGGAAACGCAAGATTCAGATGTAAAATCACTTCTCATGATGATGATACAGGACTTTAAGAAAGACATAAATAGCACCATCAAAGAAATACAGGAGAAAACAGCTAAACAGCTAGAAGCCCTTAAAGAGGAAACACAAAAATCCCTTAAAGAATTAGAGGAAAACAAAATCAAACAGGTGAAAAAAATGAGCAAATTCATCCAGAATCTAAAAATGGAAATAGAAACAATAAAGAAATCAGAAAGAGAGACAGCTCTGGAGATAGAAAACCTAGGAAAGAAATCAGGAGTCATGGATGCAAGCATCACCAACAGAATATAAAGATAGAAAAGAATCTCAGGGCAGAAGACACCATAGAAAACATTGACACAACAGTCAAAGAAAATGCAAAAAGCAAAAAGCTCCTAACTCAAAACATCCAGGAAATACAGGACACAATGGCAAGACCAAACCTAAGAATAACAGGCATAGAAGAGAGTGAAGACTCCCAAGATAATGGGCCAGTAAGTATTTTCAAAAAAAATTTTAGAGGAAAACTTCTCTAACCTAAACAAAGAGATGCCCATGAATATACAAGAAGCCTATAGAACTCCAAACAGACTGGACCAGAAAAGAAATTCCTCGCATCAACATAATAATCAAAACACCAAATGAACTAAACAAAGAAAGAATTTTAAAAGCAGTAAGGGAAAAAGGTCAAGTAACATATAAAGGCAGGCCTATCAGAATTATACCAGACTTCTCACCAGAGACTATGAAAGCTAGCAGATCCTGGGCAGATGTCATACAGACCCTACAAGAACGCAAATTCCAGCCCAGGATACTATACTCAGCAAAACTCTCAATTACTATAGATGGAG
>JADRCD010102989.1:0-13582 GCA_019843815.1 Montemys delectorum | reverse complement strand
AAGGGGGAACCAAATACCCATAGAAGGAGTTGCAGAGATTAACTATGGAGCAGAGTCTGAAGGTAGCACAAGCCAACCTAAATATAGCTGTCTCCTGAGAGGCTCTGACAATCCCTGACTAATATAGATGTAGGGGCTCACAGCCATCCTTTGAATTTAGTACAGGGTCCCCAATGAAGGAGTTAAAGAGAGGACCCAAGGAGCTAAAGGTTTTGCAAGCCCTTCAGATGAACAACAAAATGAACTAACTAGTACTCTCAGAGCTCCCAGGGACTCAACCACCAACCAAGGACCATACATGGAGGGACTGATTGTTCTGGCAGCATGTGTATAGTAGAGGATTGCAAAGTCGATCATCAATGGGAGGAGAGGCCTTTGGCCCTGTGAAGGTTCTATGCCCCAGTGTACGGAAATGCCAGGGCCAATAAGTGGGAGAGGGTGGGGTGGCAGGCATGAGGAGGGGGGAGGCAACAGGGGTTTGTTCTTAGTGTTTTTGTTTGTTTGCTTGTTTGTTTTTTGGAGGGGAAACTGGGAAAGGAGAAATTTACATGTAAATAAAGAAAAAAACCTAAAAAAAAAAAAAAAAAGAAAGAAAGAAAGAAAGAAAGAAATACAGTTTAAAATCCTGTCACTCAAGTGCAGTTCTTTGACCATTTGGTGGTTTGAATAAGAATTGTCCCCACAGGCTCATATATTTGAATGTTTGACTCCCAGGTAATGTACAGTTTAGAAAGAACTAGGAGGCCTTGCCTTGTTGGAGGAGGTGTGATTGATGGTGGGCTTTGTGGTTATAAAAGGCTACACCAGGCCCAGACTTGCTTGCTCTCTGCCTGCAACATGTGGATCAGACATGAGCTCTTAGGTACTGTTCCAGTAACCTGCCTGCCTGCCTGCCTGTTGTCATGTTCCTTGCCATGATGTTCTTAGACTAAGCCTTCAAAACTGTAAGGAAAGTAGTAACCAGCACTTCTCCGTGTCCAGGCTCCTACTGTTTGACTTTCTCTCTTGCCTTCCCTCAATGAACAGTGACTCAGGATATATAAGCTAAATGAACTCTTTCCTACCAATGTTGCTTTTGATTACGATGTTTCATTACAGCAACAGTAACTGTTGACATCATCATTGTCAACTTGGAGGAACCTCAGATCTTCTCCATTAATATCCATGCTAGATTTTAAGAAATGGCAGGTAAGATAGGTAATGGATGTGTTCAACAGCTTGCTGTATTTATTTATGTATGTGTGTATGTACGTATGTACTTATTTATTCATTTACTGTTTGTTTGTTTGTTTGTTTGTTTAGAAACAGCATCTCACTATGAAGCCCTGGCTGTCCTGGAACTCACTATATGGACCAGGCTAACCTGGAACTTTCCCAGAGACCCACCTGTTTCTGCCTCTCGAAGGCTGGGATTAAGGATGTATGCCAGCATACCCACCTAATAGCATCCCATGAATATACATAATTATTATTTGTCAACTAAAGATATATTAACTAAAAGAAAAGTTAATGTGAGACCATGAGAAAACATGTAGAAGTTGTAGAGGTAGGAAGATAATTCTATTTTGAAAGTGTAATTAGAAGGATTTTTGTCTAATTGAATGTAGGCTATGGAAGTGACTGACACTTGGCGATCCAAAGCTTGGGGCCTTAGGAAATGGAAATACAGAGTTGCCTTTGACATGGAAAGATGGCTAAGGATATCCAGGTTGGAATTTAAAACCTAGTTCAGAAACCCTCAAGTCTTCAGTGAATAATAACATCAACTTCCTTAAAGCTGGGCATTATGAAGACAGCACAGCTTTCTAAAAACCACAAAATAACTTTTCCATAAGAGCAAATTTGAAAAGGTATTGAGGAGTATAGGAAGTCACATCTGTAAATTTCTAGGACACTTTTGTATGATGTTGGCAAGTAATGACAATATGCTACCCATTCTTCTCCATGGCATCCTAATTTTTCATGCCTAAAATGCACCTGAGTGCCTTAGAATGTGTTTGGGTCTGTTCCTGTCATGGCTGATGGCTGTAGCAAGGGGGATATTGCAGTGTAATTTGTTATTACAGCATAAAATGGCAGAAGAGTTTATTGTAACCTAAACCCTGGCATCCATCTTAATCTAATTTTCTCTTGCCGTGACTTAGGAGTGATGTTGACTTTTTTCCTAGCTGACACTTGCACCACCAGCTTCGAATCTTATTTATTTGCTTTTGCTTTTCACCGTCGTTTCATTGGCTTATTTCTCCCCATCTTCTCCTGAGAGATAAGAGTTATGATTTAAATGATAGATAATAGAGCATGATAATGGTGTAGCCACTGAGTTATCCAAAAATACTTTTATTTATAAAAGTTCTGAATAAAAGTACATGTTCAGTTACTTTGACTATTGGTCTGTAATAGTTTCTGCGGTCAGCTACTAGGTTATTTTGTGCCAACAGCATAGAGAACAATTTCAAATAGTCACTAGTTCATTTTTTTCAATAATTTTATTTCTCACTATCACAATCCCATTATACTTCTTTCAGTCATTTTCTGCTATTATCACAACCCCGCAGCAATACAAAAGTATTGGGTATTAACAAATTATCCAAATGTCTTTGAAAAAAAATACTGTATTAGTGATTCAGAGGTCCAGGTTTCTAAACAATTTTCTGTAGTTTCTTTTAGGTCTATCAGGAGGTGAGTTCTTTGTTCCTCTTTTGTGTTTTCATCCAATTATAAGTAATTCTATATGAAAAATATGATAATTTGACAGACATTATGTTGCTATTGTATTCATCTTGGACCAATATAATAAAAGATCATAGACTGTGTGGCTTAAATGGCATGCATTTCTCACAGTTCTAAAGTCTGCAAGTTCATGGGTCAATATAACAACATATTTGGTTAGCATTGAGAGCATCTGTCCTGGATGTAAGACAGCCACCTCTTCATTACAGCATCATGTGGTCAGCCCCATCATAAGAACACTGTCCCATGATTTGGGAAGAATGTTATTCAGCCCCTAACAATCATGTTTCAGTGGCATTTGTTACACAATTCTCATTTAAAAATCTCCTCTGTGGCTATTGTCATTGGGAACAGAAATCACTCTCTTAGGATGAAATTAGAATAGAAATAGCAGTGGCTTCATATTGTCTTCTCAATCACCATGAGATTGATGATCCAGAAGACAAGAAGTCAGAAGAATGCTAGTGGAGGCTGAGACATCTTAGCTGGCTCTGGGTTTGTAGGAAGTGTGAGGATTCTGGATCTGTTTTAAATGGAGTAATAATAAGATTTGTAGATTTTATGAGTTACCAATCTTATTTCTGCAACAAAATTTGTGACCCACCTCTAACAAAACAACAACAATAACAATGAAACAAAACCTGAAGGAAGGAAGTTTGTCATCCCAATCAATCATGGAGAGAACAATATATGAGTAGCTACTCACACCATATCTGCAATCAGGAAGCAGAGAGCTGATCCCAGAGCTCATTTCCTCTAGTAATGCTCCTCCTCCTAAAGGTTTCGTAGACTTTTAAAATACCATCATCATCCAGCTGGGGACCAAGTTTTCAAATACCTGAGCTTATGGAAGATCTTTCACATTGAAACAATAGCACTGCTGAATACCTGTGAGATGTTAATCTTCACTGCCAACTTGGCTCGACTTGAAGTCACCCAAGACATATACATCTAGGTGTGCATTTCCAGAGACATTCTATCCAGGAGGGAAGAACCATCCTGGACTTAGCACTACCATACTGGTTGGATTCTTGAATAAATAAAAAGAGCAAAAGGAGAAAATCAGGTGAGCATTAATTTTTTTTTCTCTGCTTCCACTCATGGCCCTCTGGTCATGATTTCCCTATCATAGTAGACTGTATCTCCTCACACCATGAGCCAGAATAAACCCTTTCTAACTTAAGTTGAACTTATATATGTTAGCACATCAACCAGAAAGGTAACTAGTTTGTTAACTGTATGATGTAGATCATGGGTAACTGAAAGGATTTTTTTTGTAAAACATTGGAAGAAAACACTACAGTAGGAATCTTAGGAAGGCAGAAGAAACAGGCCACCAGTAATGAGTATTGAACACTGTCTACATCTTTCTATTAAATGAGAAATACTGAAAAGGTGAAGTCACATGTATTTATGTGTCTATATCAAACATAGATTTTAACTGTCAAACAGACTATGTTGTTGAACTTTCCTAAATGGTAGTATTTTCAGTTCAATATGTATGCTAATATACCTTTAGTGAAGACAAAATTGATTAAAACATTGGTTTAAGAGTGAGTTAAAGCAGCTTGAATTTGCATACAATGCCAAGTTCTTGAGCCAGATGATCAAAATAGCCATTCCAGCTGTGTAATACTAATGAAGTACAAGGAATCCCATTCTCAACTCTTTCTAGTCCCGTTTCCTCTTTTTCCAATTTAAACCAAAATAACAAATCTATTTCTCTCAAATTCCATCTTTTAAATTCCATGCTTTCTTGTTTGCCAGTCAAGACATTTAATTAAAAAATTAAAGTCACTGAGTTATTACAAATGTAACATATAATCTAAATTTACACCTACAATCCAAGCGTTACTCTTTAGCTAAAAAATGGCACTATCTCCTCCTTTTCCCCATTCCCTCTCCCTCTCTTCTTTAGTGACTGTCATTTTAAAGTCTATGCTACTGCATTTTAATACAGTCCATGTCTGATTTTGAGATATTGTGTAAATTTTTAGGATATTCTGAAAGGATTTTCAATTTACTATGAAAAGCCCCAACCTCTTGCATCCTTTGCTTTCAAACAGGCAATGCAAATGTTTCCCATCTGGTGAAGGCATTTCTGTCTTTACTTTTTTGGTGTCTATTTCTCTCTCTTTCTTTCTCTTCCCCTCCCTCTCCCTTCCCACTCCTCTCTTCCTGTCCCCCTCACTCCCTCTCTTTCTCTCTCTGGGATATGCATATATAAGCACTCACCCATGTACGTGAGTGTAGAGGCATAGGTTGATCCTAGGCATCTTCCCCTATTACTCTATATCTTTCTTGTTTGTTTGTTTGTTTTTCAAGACAGGGTTTCTCTGTGCATCCCTGGGTGTTCTGGAACTTGCTTTGATCTCACAGAGATCCATCTCCTAATTGTTAGGATTAAAGGTGTGAGCCACTAGGCATGCCCTTAATTTTTTTGAGGCAGGGTCTCTCACTGAATGCAGAGCTTATCAATTTACATATACTGGCTAGGTAGTGAGTTCCAGAGATATACTTGTCTTGACCTCTCTAGTTGTTGGGGTTACTACACTCAAATATTATATGGATGCTGAAGGATATGAACTGAGATTCTCATGCTTATATGGGAAACCCTCTACACATTGATCCTTCTTCCCAGCATCAATGTCTATGTTAAGAGCAATATACAGAGCTTTCCTTGGTGAAGGTAAACTTCATAAAGTGCTGCCTTACTGGGAGGATCACTATCTCTTTCATTGCACCTGCTCATTTGATATTGATCACAGTTGGTTGAAGGGCAAGGAATATTATTAGCATCTTGGCCATAAGTAGACAGGAGCCTGGCATGGGTTTTAAGTTGTCATTCTATCATGTCTTGCCTCCATGGAGTCAAGTGGGTTTATACAATTAACTCTGAAAAATATCGAGTTTCATGTCTTTCACCCTTTTCAGGAAGCAAGCCAGAATTGATTGTGCATCAGCCTGGACCTCAGAGTCCCATGGGAGGCCAGTATTCATCAGCTGTCTTTCAGGATCAACAGAGACAATCCAAGGACAAAACCATTACTGATCTTTGGATAGGTTTTCTCAGTTTATGTTGGGACTTGGACATGTTGACTGTCTACCTTGCATTTACATTTTATCATTCAATAAATGAATCAATTATATTTTTTGAGACACAGTCTCACAATGTAGCCCTAGATAACCTAGAACTCATTGCACAGATCAGGCTGGCCTTAAGTTCACAGAGAGCCACCCATCTCTGTTTCCCAAGTGCTGACATCAAAGATGTATGTCCAGGCCTGGCTGAGTTTTCTTTTTAATGAGATAATCGTATCATTGTCTTATAGAAAATAAATATTATTTTGGTGATCACAGAAATCACTCCTCAAATTGCAAGGTTATGTTTTTGTATTACTTTCTATAGTAGGCTTAGTTGGTTGTATCCAGGGTAACATTTCTGATTCTCTTTTGGCACCAGACGAAGCTCAATTTTGTGTAGGCAGTAATATGTGCATCCCCAGGGTGTGAGTCTCAATCAATGCTCTAAACTGATACTTTAAGTCAATGTGTGACAATTCCATTTCCTTTGACAAATAAGTTCCTTTTTAAGTCCTTCTTTCAAAGTCCATATCCTCATGATTCTTGACCAATGAGAGGGTAGGACTTTGACGAAACAGCCTGGAAATACATTTTTTTTTCCTTTTGGTCTGCGTTAGTTATGCCAGTCTCTGGCATTTTTTTTTTTCATTTGTTCAGATTGTATAATTCAGTTATCTAGTTGAAGTTTGCAGATTTATGTCCTGTATCAATTCTGCTACCAGTCGTTCTCAGCCTTTCTAATGCTTCAACCCTTTAATACAGTTCTTCATGTTGTGGTGACCTGACTATAAAATGATTTTTTGTTTTGACTTCATAGCTATAATTTTGTTCCTGTTATGGGTCACAATGTAAATATTTTTGGAGATGGAGGTTTGTCAAAGGAATCACAATGCACAGGTTGAGAACTGGTGAGTTTCAGCTATTGTACTTTTCAACATCATTTTCATTTGCTCATTTTTAGTATCATTTCTATTATTATATTCATAGTGCCTATTCATTGATAGTCATTATAGTTAAAAGGTCTCAGAGAAATATACCATCCCTTAATTTTTATTTATTGATTGATTATTTTAATTTCCATATATGAGTATTTTGCTTGCATGTATGTCTTTGCAACACCAGCATGCCTGGTGCCTGAGGAGGTCAGAAGAGGGTATTGGATTCCCTGGAACTGAAGTTACAGACTCTCTATGGGTACCAGAAAGAGAATTGAGTGGAAGAGAAGTCTCTTGACCACTGAACCTTTCTCTCCTGCACTCCCTTTAAGTTTTAAAACACATGGATAACAACTACCTTGAAGGCTGCTGAATCCAGGTACTAGATCTGTCCAGGGCCACTAATTTGGTGATCCTAAACCTCCCTTTGTTATGTTGATTACAAATTACATTCTCCTGCTATTTTCTTGTTAAAATCTACTTTGAAAGGTGAATATTTTCATTTTTGGCTTTCTGCTGGATGGTTGTACTAGTACAAGTTGGTACTGGTGAGGGCTATAGACTGATGACTTTCTAGTCTTTATGGGGGAGGGAAGGAGAAGAGAGGGAGAGGGAGAGAGAAAGGGAGAGGAAGAGGAAGAGGCAGAGAGTAAAATCATGAAAAACCTTTCTGAAGCCTGTTTTATAAGGGCTTTGTTCTATTCTTGAGAACTTTACTCCCAAGTTATAATTATCTGCTGAAGGCCCAATCTACCTCCAAATACAATCATTTTGGCAGTTTGGATTTGAACATATGGATTTGGTGTGTGGGGGGGTACACTTTGTCCACTGTAAAATATTGTACAAACTGTGGACTCTGAGCATTTCTCCATTAAGGTTGTCTTTGATGATTTGTTTCTCTTTTGGTTTTGTCTGCTGACTTGCTTTCCATCCATACTGACTCATTTCCATTCTTGCCTCAGTCCCCAGGATGTGATAACTCTGCTGTTTCATTTTTGTTTATCTTCTTTGTTTTGTCGTTAACTTGAGTTCCTTCGACTTAATTAACCTTTGCTCTCTACTCTTTCAGTAAGGCTTTTACCCTCTGCTGACAGATTAGGGTATGAGCAGAGAGTCACTCTTTAGTCGTTGGAGCAGTTGCCAGTATTGAATTGCTTCTGGTAGGGTTTCTTCTCCTTTGCAGGCAGTCTCTCAGTTACCTAAGTCTTTACTGAAAGCTTAGACTCTCTCCAGTTTGCTCTGTGCTTGTATGCATCGGGGAACTATGTAGAACCCCCACTCCCCTGGATCTCCAAATCCAAAATTTACCTGTTGTTTTTTTTTTTTTTTTTTTTTTTTTTTTTTTTTTTTTTGCTTTCCAGTTGGCATACCAATCCAAGTGAAAATACAGAGTTGAGAATAGTCCTTTTTTGCTTCCTATGGAATCTGCTATTTTACTGGCAACGCAAGTCTCACAGAGGCCTTTTGCCTCTGCTCCCAGTCAATATAGCGCCATCTAGCGGCAAATTTGATTTTACACCGTTAGCTCACTAGAATAAAAAGTAGTACCACTTTCCTGATAAGCTAGGTAGGTGGATAGGATTGTGTGTGTGTGTGTGTGTGTGTGTGTGTGTGTGTGTGTGTGTGTGTGTGTGTGTGTGTGTGTCTGTGTGCGTGTGCCTGTGTCTGTGTCTGTGTGTCTGTGTCTGTGTGTGTCTGTGTCTGTCTGTCTGTCTATCTGTGTGTCTCTGTGTATGGTATGTGTGCGTCTGTGTTGCAAGAAGGCCCCTGACATCACTATTTTACTCAGGTTTACTAGTTTTTCATTAGTAAATATACCTAAAGTTGTCTATCCTTGATTTGTTTTGAGAGTCTTGAAATGACAATTATTGACAATTTTGTTTAGTTTTATAATTGTTTGGGGAAGAGATTTCCTGACTGCTTTATTCTGATATTATTGAAAGTCTTTTTTTTAACAGTTAATATTATTTTTTGCTATTAAATACTTCGTAACTACAATAATGCCTGGTTATGACACATAGTTCTTTTACAAGTTGCCATGTTCAATTAAATTAATTAATTAATTTTATTTATTTATTTATTTATTGAGGCAAGATCTCAAGAAGTAAAGGCTAGTATAGAACTCCTACATAGTCCATGCTGCCCTAGAATACCTGACCTTTACATTTCTACTTCCTAAGTAGTATAATTTATAGACCTATACTACCAAATCCAGCATTATAACTTCATTTATTGATTTATTTATTTAGGTTTTGTAATCCTGGATGGTTGCCTTGACTTCATTGGGTAGACCAGGAAGCCCAAACTTGTAGTAATCAAAAGATTACTATACCATCTCTGAGATTACATTCATGTTCCACCACAGCCAGCATATTTTCCTAGTTCATTTAGTGACATTTCATCAAGGGTTTCTCTGTATGTCCACACATGGTACTATAGTCTAGTTTTATTTTCTTATATCTTTGTGTTCTCCCTTCTCTCATGGATCATTGGCCAATTTGGTTCACAAGGGCAATGGGAGCAGAGATGTCAATTGGGTCTTGCAGGAAGCAGATCAATTTTACTTAGGGTGATTGAAGGCTTATAAAGTATTGGGGGACTGAGAGTAGCAATATTCAGGATGGGCAAAGGTCATTGGCTGAGGGCCTAGGGTACTTGAAATGCCTCATTAGCATGCAGAAGCATTTCTGGAATCTCAGGTGCTGGCTGAATAGGTTTTATCAGGAAAAAAAATCATCCTGTAATCTGAGGCTATGTGACATGCCTCCGGCAGAGGCATCTGTGGGGGGGGGGTATAAATTCCCCAGACAAGGTCAGAGAAGGAGAAGCCCTGGTAATGAAGGGAGTGTCCCGTATTTCACCTAGACGAGAGGTTATCCGGTCACGGTAGTCTTCGACCTTAATTAGCAGAATTTTCCCACATCTTTGTTTTGGTATCTAAGTAATGCTTAATTCATAGAATTAATTGGACATCACCCTCTTCAATTTTTTGGAAAACTTTATATATAATTGGTCTTATTACTTTGTTGCCAAAGTCCCCAACAGAGAGATTGTCTATTATGCTTAAGAGTTCTGACAGCTTATTTTGGGCTCATTGCTGTTAGTCTATTTTAGAGGTCACCAAATACTTTCTGTGCAGAGAGAAATAATCAATAAAGTAGAATGTGCAGTCTGTATTCCAACTAGTTGACTTTGCTATTGTACTGCAAAAGCAACCATGGACAGTTATGTGACCCAATAAATGTAACTTTGTATCAATAAAATTTTATTTATGAAAACAGATGGTAGCTCTAATTTGGCCCGTGGGTTGTATCTTTAAGAAACATTATTTCTGGGGCTAGCTGATAGCGCAGAGGTTAAAGGGAATCTGACACCCACTTTAGTCCTTTGTGAGTACTAGTATGTATGTGGTACACAGGCAGACATGCAGTCAAGATGCCCATATACATAAACATAATAAAAATTTTAAATATTTTTATATTTCTTTTGGCCTTTACTTTGAAAGTTTTAGTGGTGTTGGGTTAGTTTCCCTGCTTTATATGTAGCTCAGCTTTGGGAAGTGACCCTTGGAAATAGCAATTCATGCTTTTATCCTCCTTAGTGATCGAAATGAGATAATTTACAGGAAATGTATTTAGCTCCCTGGCTTCCATCTAAATGATCAACACAATGAGCAGACAGTTTTAGCAGACTGCTGCTTTCGTAAGTTAGCTAGCAAATGGTTTGTTGGAATAATAAACACATAAAAGAAACATAGAGGCTCAAATCTCTCCCAGGACAAAAATGCCACTGACAGATGATTCTGCTGGTCTCAAAAGCTACTGCACTTCTCTCATCCTGAGGAGAAAAAAATATGCTACTTGTACATGGTGACAAAACAGGTTTGCCTGTGAGTGACCTTTTTCTTAAAACGCCCAACTTTTAGAAGCCCCATCAATACTTTCAATTTTTAAAAATATGCAGAAGCACTTTGTTGTCTGACCACAATTGTAAGACATGAGAACTAATGGCTCCCTTTGATATTTATAGAAGAATAAATAAGATTATGGAAGGGAACGAGGTGGTAGCTTTCTCCAGACAATAGAAAATAAGGACCAGAATGGATAGAGTGACAGTTCCCCACTAGGCAACAGGACTGAAAGTTATAGTTTTATAAATTTATTTATTTTTTTTTAATTCTGAGAGCAATGCTGACTATTTCCAGTATAGACACCAAGAATGTAAAACTAAACTGGGCATGGTCATGAACTCCCATAACCTTTTCAGGGGCATCCAGTGTGTATGTGTGTGTGTGTGTGGGGGGGAGTACTAAAAGTCCAGCCTTCAGGGTAAACCTACATAATAAGTTTAATGCCACCTTGATCTACATGAGACCCTGTCAAAAAAAGGTTTGTGTGTGTGTGTGTGTGTGTGTGTGTGTGTGTGTGTGTGTATGCACACATATAATAAAAATAAAATGAATATCTAAACAAAAGGGGTGACAAGATGGCTTACTGAGTAAAGAAGCTTGTCGCACAAGCTTAAGGACCTGAGTTCAATAATCTGAACTCAAATAAAGATAGAAGGATAGAACTCCCCGCCCCATAAAGTTGTCCTCTGACCTCCACATATGCACTATAGCATACATATGTTTACACTTACATCGTGCATGCATACACACACACACATACTCGTGCACTTACCCTAAAGTTAACTATTAAAGTTAAAACATTTTCAATTAATTTTTTTCATGATATATTCTGATCATAGTTTCCTCTCCTCCACTTCTTTCCAGATCATCTCCACTCAACCAACATCCAACTACACAATGTCTTTTCTTTCTCTTCAGAAAAAAAAAAAAAAAACAGGCAAAAAGGGAAGAAACACACACACACACACCCATAGAAACACAAGGTCATAAACCATAATAAGCAAAAGTAGAACTCAAAACAAACAAACACACAATCAAAAAACCCAAGAAGATGAAAAATGCTTAAGCAAAGCAAGATGAGAAAAAAGTGGACCAAAATGTCTTTGAGTTAATTTTGTGTTGCCAATCTACTGCTGGGCATGGGTCCTATTCTCAAGTGTTGAGCATTTCTTTAAGTGTTAATCAACCATTTATTTTTCATCTATGGAGAATTCTCTTTAGTTACACATTCCATTTTCAATTGAGTTATTAGTACTCTATTTGATATGTAGTCATTCTAGAGGCTGCTGTTTTCTCTGATTGACAATGGCCATTGCCCTAAAGAAGAATTTCAGTTTCATGAGGTCCCATTTATAATTGTTGATCTTAGTGCCTGTACTACAAGTCTTCTGTTCAGAAAGTCTTCTCCTGTGGCAATAAGTACAAAGCTATTCACCACCTTCTCTTCTACCAGATTCAGTGTGTTTGGCCTTACGTCAAGGTCTTTTGGAGTTGAATTTTGTACAGAGAAATAATTATAGATCTATTTAGATTTTCCTATATGCAACCATCCAGTTTGACCAGCACCATTTGTTGAAGATGTTGTCTTTCTTTCCTACTGTGTGTTTCTGATTTCTTCATAAAAAAATCAGGTATCCAGATATTTATGGATTTATATGTGGGTCTACTATTCAATTTGTCTGTTTTCATGCCAATAACATGCTGCTTTTTAAAAAAAGTTTTATTGCAATATGATGAGAAAAGTTACATGATTTCAATTTATCTGAATTTGTTAACATTTAAAAATGTATTTTAAGTAAATAGAATTAAATCACATTCTTGTTTTCCTTTTGTACCCCAACTCCTCCCAGAGATCCTCCTTCAATACCTACAATATCTTTTTTGTCATAGTCATTAAAATTCATAAAATACTATAGCAATAAAAATGAGTATTATAAAAGTTGTTTGATATAAAACAACAATCAATTTAACAGTCTTATGTAGATGCTTGTTTATGCCAATATTGAAAATACAAACATTTTTCTCAGTATAAATTTTAAATAACTCCAAACATATTAGCTGAATATTTCAAAATAATACATCACTACTAATATTTTCTTAAATGAATATAAATATATAAAGTGTGTTTGTTTGTTTGTTTGTTTTGTATTTAATGGAGCTTAAAATCTTGGCTCTTACTGTGGTAACTTGATACAAGAGTTACAAATGTCAAGCAAAGCATTCAGTATCACTCTTTGTTGTCCTCTCACAAGCCCCCTCCCAATTTAATTCTTTACACTTCTTTTGGGTATATAAATACTTTTAAAATATGTAAACTGTTCTGAAAACCATAGTATAGTGTAAAAACATGAAATAAACAATACTACTAATAGAGAGACTGAGATAGGAGAAGCAAGATCTCAAGACTATTATGTTGTAAACAGTAAGACACTGTTAAGAACAAACAAGCTGAAAGTGTATATCGATTGTACAATATTGGACATATTTCTCCAATTACCAAATTAGAGAGACCATTGGATGACAATCAACAAATTTCTAATTCCTCATGTTTCTGGATTTCAATCGATTAGGATATGTTGGTAATATTAATTTTCATATTAAGATATTAAGAAAAAGTAATTGTCACTTCATGTTGTTTTGTTGTAAGAGGTGGAATTAGGTTTGTGTGGATTTGTTGAAAGATTACCTTCTTGCTTCTTCTAGGGTATAGTTTTGCTCCTTATGTTGATGTTTTCCATCTATTATTCTTTGTAGGGCTGGATTTGTGGAAAGATACTGTATAAATTTGGTTTTGTCATGGAATATCTTGTTTTCTCCATCTATGGTAATTGAGAGTTTTGCTGAGTATAGTATCCTAGGCTGGCATTTGTGTTCTTGTAGGGTCTGTATGACATCTGCACAGTATCTTCTAGCTTTCATACAA
>JADRCD010102988.1:0-11110 GCA_019843815.1 Montemys delectorum | reverse complement strand
ACCTAGCACTCAGGCGGCAGAGGCAGGAGAATCACTGCATGTTTGAGGTCCTTCTTTCAGATATGACTACATAGCAAGATTTTATTTTAAAACTTTAGCCCTTCCCTACATCATCCCAATTATTTAGTTTTAGGACCTGTTCATCTTGTTCATATTCTAGTTTTTCAACTTAGTAGCCCGTTAACTGTGTGTAATGTATATATATATATATATATATATATATATATATATATACATATATATATATATATACATATGTATCATAAATTTATGTGTTTATCTCTTTGTGTATAATAGAGCTGTAAAATGTGTATGTAACTAAGCTATATGATAGTTTCATTCTTATCCAAATATGCTGATTATTAAAAGAAAACATAATTTAGTAAATATACAGTCTGCAATCAAGGGAAATTTGGATAAAATTGTTAAGATATTTAAGATAATTGGCTCTAGAAATATCTTCTTTATGGATGAACTTACAGAAACAATTGCCTATAGAAGGAGGGAGACCTTCTATGAATGAAACATTTCTGTTTTAAATTCCTGAGTGAACATTCATAGCCTGCTTCTCACTCTTCAGTGGATATGACTTTGGATTTTGCTTTTGATCTAATGGCTCTGAGCAAGGAAAATGCATGTCCTATCCTTGGGACACTAGGTACATCTGTCTGCCCCTAATGGAGGAAGGATCAAAGCAAAGCATGACTCACAAAGGCCAGAGACATAATAGTAGAATAAAACTATATTTTGTAAAGACCCAGATAAATAGAAAGTCTCCCAGAATATTTGAGGAAGACAAGGGGCCACTCCCTACCCACAGTAAAGCTGGATGACATGGCTGGAGCTTCTAGGAAGGTCTCAAAAATATATTCTGAAGTGAAAAGATGAAAAATGGGAAGATAATGGGTATAGAAAGATAATTTGAATGCATTTTGGAACTAGAGATTACAATTCATTTAAATTTAAAGAACTTAACAAATCCCAACCTCACCAAAGATCCAATAGTTGAATTTGGAAAGTGGCAGAAGGAAAGAGTCTTGAGAGATATCTAGAGATAGAGGGAAGTGTTGACTGACTATAATGGATGGCAGCTTTTATGTGTACACTCATGCACACGGGCATGCAGCCTCTCATGGAAGTACTCTTCTCCATCTTAAGGCTGATGCTACAGGAGAGAGGCTAACCTGGTCACCCGTGATGATGCAGAAAGCACTTGAAATATTCTACTCTTGAATTTTCTAGACAATCCCTTCAAATTTTTTTTGACAACCTTTCCTATTCCCTTTTTGCACTCTATAACTACACACTTAGGGGAATATGACCTTTGAGATGCAGAGCACTAGGCATTTATCAAAGAGAAGGGATATGGCCATAGTATAAAAACTTAGTCTTGTATAACATCTACAAAACACATTAAATATCCTAAATATGAAAAATTTCTACAGGTGAATTTGTCTTATCCAAATTCATATTGTTCTTTCTTATTAAATGTGTATATAAGTGGTAAAAATTAACCAAATGGTTGCCTTGTATTTTTGTCTTCATGAGTCACATAATATTAGAATTACTAATATTGGTGAAACTGTATTGTGATCATAATTGTTATTACTAATTTATTCATGTAAGAGAGTTCCCTGGGTTAGTTAGCTACTGTCCACAACACCAGGAGACTAATAGCCAGCAGAAGATAGAAGCTAAAGGATGTGGGAGAACAGAGCTGGCTTTGACTACAGGAAGAGGGTGATCTGGATGTGTGGATGGAGAGTGGACTAGTATAATCTAGATATCTCTGAAGCAGAATGTTTCCCTGACTTAAAAGATATCGGCAAAGGAACACTGATATTCAGAGAGATCACAGTGAGGTGAAAGCAGAACTATGTTCTTCTTATATACCTACAGTTTCTGTCTGTATTACTGGCAAGGTCTTCACAGAAGGCTGGGATAGGGAGTGAATATAGCAAAGAGTGGGTTCAAGCATAAACCTTACACTGCTCTTTTTTTCTGCTGTTAATTTAAAGCAGCAATTTGGAAGCACTGTTGTGTGCTAAGGAAGGATGACTATACAGCAATAACTTTGAATAACCTGTGTATTAAAATCATGATCATCATTTGAGTTTTGTGGTATCCCCCCATCCTCTCCTTCCCAGGATTATCTTCTTAGCTTGTCTCTGATTATTCATCAAGAATCTATATAGTTTGAATGACCTCAATACACTTCTACTTTTTAAATTTGACCCAAAGAAGTGCCAGCAAGACTTAAGACATCCCATGTGACACAGAGCATGAAGTCTGTGAGATGAAATACAGTATCCTGAAGAGTGTAAAGTTAGTACATTGGTATAAAATTTGGGTAAATAATTATAATTGAATAACTCTATATATAGAATCATAATTATAATTCTGATCTTCAAAATTTTGCAATTAAAATTTTTGCTGTGTTACTTCAGTTTTTAGTAGTAAATACATTGTATGCAAAGGAATTGAATAGACAACAAAATAAATGAAAGGTATGACAATCATTATATAGAAGATGAGTAACTGAAGACAAGAAGAAGTGAAATATTTCATGTACTGGTAGTATTTTGTTTACAGTGTTAGTAATGTGAAGTGGAAATTTCTGGCTTCCTTGAAGACTCAGTTGTCTCATGATGTTTTTCTAGAAACTTTCTTATGAGAGGATGTTTTTGTTGAAGCATACATGTGGGAGAATGTTTTGCTGAGAAAAGACATGTGGTGTTATTCTGGAAGCTGACTGGGAAAGGGGCATGTGATGTTTTGCTAGTGCAGATGCATAGGAACATGTAATGTTTGGAAAGGCTATAAATATAATGCATCAGACAGTGGACAACATTGTGTGGGATTGGGTCACCTTGCTACTCTCTGCTGATCATTGTTTGTCATGACTTCATAAAGACAAATGCACCAAAGAACTTCTCCAGGTGTTCCAGCAACTTCTTTCTGCTTCTGCTCACTTGGGCTGACTAGCAGAGCCGCAAAGTTTCTTCTGGATTGAATTGCTGTTGCTGATTTGTGAACGGTGTTTGCAAGTGGATCAAGTTACCACTGCTGATTCATGTGAACTGAACTCCGTATATACCAACAAAGCAGATTGGATTTACCCCAAAGTCTTACTTCTAGACAGGTTTACATCCCCCTTTGCCCTATTAACCTTCCCTTTCCACTATATCTAGTGGATGGTGAGCTAGAAAGGATGTTGAAGCATTTAAATATAGTTATGGAAGTGTACTTTGAAAAATTGTATTGAAAAAATATAAGCTTATAGGAATGTTTCATGTTTAAATCAGTATGAGCTAGTCAAAATAATACCATCACTATAAAAGTGTTTTCTTTAAACTTTCTTGCAAGGACTCTTTGTAAATTCTATCAACCATTGGCTTAGAAATCAGAGGGTGGTATGTATCATTCAGACTTTCAGTAATTGATGTTTTAATTTCTTCACACAAATGGTGTTTACCTTCTCTTCTCTGTTATCTTTTCTCTTTGGCATTTTTTGGTACTGTTTTGATAGGGTAATAAATGGTATAGCTATTTATTTTAAAATGATTTCTGTTTCAGGATATCCTAAAGAGAGTCCCCACTGTTACTGCAGAAAAGAACACTTCAACAATTAACTGTGAAGTGCAGGTATAAATTAAGACTCCACATGTAGATAAATGAGCCTGTCACACATATAATTGCCAGGAAGAGTGTTTATACATTCAGCCACTTGCGTGTATTTGCAGCTTCTCTGCTAAACTGATCAAGTATCATTTATTAAGACATAGTTTCTACTTCTGCAGCTCAAGAGCAAGCTCTCCACTGTTAAGGGACATTCCTGGGTTTCAAAGCAAGAAGGGGCGGGGCACTCTTTTAGAGGCACACAGGTATACTTTTCATTTCTACACACAGGCTCCAGTCAGTGATTTGTTATTATTCATGGACCAAAGTAGTTCTAAGAAAAGGAATTGTTATGCTCCAAGTGACACATGGCAGCTGAGCACTCTGATCCTAGAGAATGTAACTCCTGAGGTGGCAAAAGCCAAATCTGGGTAAAATGTGTGAAGCAAGTGTTTTAACTACAAGTCACCTCCAAATCACTGCCCACTTCTATTATTTGGCATCTACAAGAAGCCTTTGATTTTAATGTTTGAATTAAAGATTTTCATTTCAGTTCCTTTTTTTTAAATTTTTCCTTTTTTTTAAAAAATTTTCTGCCTGGCATTATGATGGCGACATAAATATTTTCATGGGCTAATTAATACAGTCACTGCATAAACCCATGATCCTCCCTGAAAACAAATGATTTAGCAGTCTACCTTTCAGTATGCTGCAATTAATTGGAGAGCCCCAGGCTAGGTAAGCTTTGATACTTACATATCAGCACTTTATTCAGGAATTCTATTTACATAATCTGTTTACTAATTACTGACTCAGCGTATTTTCTCAATATTGAGCCTTGGGAAGTCTAGCTTTTGAGTCAGCGTTCCTCTTGAAGTTCTGAAGCCTCAAGGAATGAAAGCAGCAACCAACCAATGAGGGGTGAACATGGTAAGAGCTAACTGATTAGTTACAGTAGAAATAGCTGTTTTGTGGGTATCAGTGTTTTTCAACTCACTCTTAATTGAGCACTGTGGATTCCCATCTTGGTGAGTACAGAGGCATCACAAGGCAGACCAAGAAACAAAAGGGAGGAACAATTTATCACCTAAAACCAATTGCGAGAGTGGGTACACTATTTCCAATGCAGCAGTTTCCTCACATACAAGAAGTATGGAAATTTGATTTGGGACAGATCTTGGATAGTTTTCCATTGCTGTGAAGAGACACATTGACCAAGATAACTTATCAAAAGAAAGAGCTTATTAGGGGTTTGCTTAAAGTTTCAGAAGGTTACAGTCCGTAAACATCATGGTAGAAAGCATGGCAGCACTCGGGCAATCAGGCAGGCATGTTGTCTAAGCAGTAGCTGAGAACTTGTATCTATCTGATCTATCAGTAAGAAGCAGAGAGAAGGAGAGCTAACTGAAAATCATGTGAGTATTGAAGTCCCAAAGTCCACCCACCAGTACTACACCTCCTCTAAAGAGGGCACACCTCCTAATCCTTTCCAAACAGTTTCACCAATTGTTGACAAAGCATTCAAATATAGGAGTCTATGGGGACCTTTCTCACTGTAATCACCTCAGGAGGTATACATATTCAAAAAGAAAGACACCTTACAGATAGGCACTTTCCTAAGCATGCTCAGTTAAGATGTATATTTGAGAAAATGCCCAGCATAGAGCCATAGGTTAAGAGAGAAAGCTGACAAATATATTTGGGGGGCATGGTTAGCTCAAAGTCATGAGTCAGTTGCCCAAAAGATGGCTGTAAATGTTTCTGAGCATGCTCACTTTTTATCAAACTGTTTTTGTTGGGAAGAGGAGAATCCACTCTGAACATGTGCTAATAGAGGCACGTGCTTCTCCAAGAGGATAACAACTGCTTCCGTTTCGAAGGTATCATGAAATTTGAAAGTTTATGATGCAAAGTATTCTAATGACAC
The DNA here is from genome assembly GCA_019843815.1 of Montemys delectorum. Taxonomy (NCBI): domain Eukaryota; kingdom Metazoa; phylum Chordata; class Mammalia; order Rodentia; family Muridae; genus Montemys; species Montemys delectorum. The sequence continues at coordinate 5,565 of JADRCD010102988.1, read as the reverse complement.
ATTCAGTGTGCATTTTGGAGTAGTCATTGGCACAATTTCTTTTTTCTGTTTGTCAGTTTATATTGCAGGTAAATATTTCAATTAGAGACATTAGTTTACAAAAGTTTAGAACAGAACAATAATCAGGATGTCTAGGAGCTTCTATAATTAAGGATAATTCATAGGAATGAGGTATATAAATCCCAAAATATATAAGTAAGCTAGTAAGTAAACTGTATTGCGTATTCATAATGTCTAACAGGTGTAGGACATAGTGCATTACTACACTTGCTTCAAGCAGAGGTGTATGTAACCACTTGACAGTTAATGAAAAAATTACCCTAAGAAATATGAAATACATGTTCATATAAAGAATTCCTTCTTTCCCTCTGTCTCCCTTCTTTCCTTTCTATCGCTATGTCAATAAAGAGAATGAATAAAACACCCACTAGCTTTTAGATGTGTTATGTGAATAATGACGTAGCCAACACCAGAGGAAAACTACACAGTGAAATTCCGTGCTATAATAACTGATGGTTATATGAATATCATTGAAGGCCATAAGTGACCCAGATTGTATCCCAATTAGATGCACAACCTTCTGGATAATTTCAGAAATTTACCATGCTCTAGGAAATTGTCTAGTAAGAGATAAAGAAAGAAAGAAACTATAAATTGGGACAATACAGGGGAGTTTTTCCCCGTGTAGTTATTAAGCACTGTGCTTGTTAGTGATGCAGGCCTACTCTACTAATGAGCAGGTTAGATTTAGAAAAGAACTCATTAGAAAATAAGGCCATAAAAATTTTGATATAAGGACTAATTATGTCATAACAGCTGGGCAAATGTCCTGTGGTTGGCATCTTCCTTAAGTGGAGTCCCAGTTTTTTAATCTGTGTTCCTTGAATCCTTCAGGAAGGCAGCTCAAAAACTCATCCTTGCCAGGAAGACTGCATGCCTAAATTCCTATTAAGAAAATTCCTTCACATTCATTTACTACACAGACAGTCATTTTGGCCTCTATTAACTGTTACGCAATGAAAAAGTCTTTGGACTTGATGCAAATCATGGAATGTCCAAGGAACAAAGGAGGGACATGGGTTTTTCATGTTCATCATCAAAATAACATTGAAACAATGATTAATTTCTATAATCACAATCTTGGAATCACAAGTTCTACATATCATCCCATGCAGAATTTAGATAACACAAATACAGAATGACATGCTTAAATTGTGATGGGGACATTTTCCTGCTCCGGAGACTTCCTCTTGCAAGTACTGTGATCACATTCTTGCTTTCTGTATGCTGTGCAGTTTTTATTTTCTCATAAGCATGTTAGTCACCCTTCTTATCCAAACTTCTTTCAAGATACATCCTGCATTCCCTGTCCCTCTTCTCTGAAGACATTTGAAGTAGCATTTTCTATAAATGACATTTTTTTAGGCAGAAAATATTCTTTAATATCTTTTAAGCAGTCATCTTGTAATTTGTACAATCTATTCAGAATTCTGGGCTGCATGAACATTCAGTGTACGTAATCTCTGATTAGTACTGGCTCCAATAACTAATTGTCTCAAATAGGTTTCAGCAAAGTAATTTAATTAGAATTTGAATAAATGCTTATTTGAAGCCAGAACTCAAACTTTATTTCTGGATGTGTTGCCATCTTTATAGATTAAAGGAAATGCATAAAAAATGACCATTACAGTGATTTGACAGAGGTAGAAAGAATTTAATATTTTAAGACAGTTGTGAGTTAGGGAGTGGTTAGACATGAAAGAAGGGTAGAAAAGCAACTGTCATGTGAGACAATATGAGGTTGGCAGTTGTTTGTGTGCAGATTTGGGGATCTCAGTGTGTTACCTTCCTTTATCTGGAAAGGCTCACAGACTCACATTAATTGTATCGCAGAAAAATTAATCATTCACTGGTAACTTTCTGTACTCTGATTCAAAGGGGATTTTTAAAATGCTAATGTACCTTCCTTACCACTGTTTCCTAAGGCCAATTCCCTGAGTGGAATCCAGTTTGTCCCCTTAGTCAAAGATGATTTCCTGATCTTCATTCAGGGGAGGCTTACTTCAGCGGGAGTCTCAGGTGAGACTCTCGTTTTACAATTTACTTTTATCTCCTCACTTAGAAGCAGATGATATGATAGGGTATTTTCCCTAGCCTCTTTATCACTGATATGAAAAAGAACTCTAATCCTGTTCAGAATTTAATTACTCCCTAGAATATGTGTAAAGAAATAATGGCTGATGCAAGCGAAATAGCCTCGTTGTCGATTTTAGTTCTACCCTGTTGTTAAAATATGCCTGTTGGGGCTTGGCATTCGGCCTTTGGGCATGCACTACAGTTTGCTTCTTCTTATCTCAAAGATTGCTTATATCTACCATGCTAACCTTAGTCCCTTTGGGCTTTGAGCTGAAGATGCTAAAACCAGTAAAATATAGCCTAGGCCAAAATAGACACAGTTTGGATGCTAGGTATATACAGGAGAACTCCTGTATATAGCTAATCACAATATATCTCCCATTTGCTGATTGAGATGGTGGCAAAAATTTTAACAAAGAAATGGAAATTGGTGTTTTTACAGAGATAATAGCTCTCAAGTGTTTCTGACATGCAAAAATGATAGATGCCCATTCTGAAATTGTTCAGCAAGCAAAAACTGTAGTTTTTGTTAAGTCAAAATCTGAACTATAAACCAACACTCTTGGGATATTTTTCTTGAAATATCATAAAACTTTACATATGTTTTTATTTTATTTATTTTTATTAGATATTTTCTTTATTTACATGTAAATTTTTCCTTTCCTAGGTTCCCCTCCAAAAAATAAACAAACAAACAAAAACAAGAACAAACCCCTTTTGCCTCCCCCTTCCCCATGCCTGCCACCCCACCCTCTCCCACTTATTGGCCCTGGCATTCCCCTACACTGGGGCACAAAACCTTCACAAGGCCGAGGTCCATTCCTCCTATTGATGATCGAATTTGGGATCCTCTACTATACACATGCTGCCAGAACATTCAGTCCCACCCTGTATAGTCCTTGATTGGTGATTGGGTACTTGGGAGCTCTGAGGGTACTAGTTAGTAATTGTTGTTCGTCCTAAGGGGCTGCAAACCCTTCAGCTCCATAGAACCTTTCTCTAACTCCTTCACTGGGGACCGTGTACTCAGTTCAATGAATGACTGTGAGCCTCTACATCTGTATTAGTCAGGTATTGTCAGAGCCTCTCAGGAGAAAGCTATATGCTTGTACTTCCTTCAGTCTCTGCTCCATAGTTAATCTCTGCCATTCCTTCTGTGGGTATTTGATTCCCCTTTTTAAGAAGGAATGAAATGTCCACCTTTTGGTCTTCCTTCTTCTTAAGTTTCTGTGGTTTGTGGGTCATTCTTCCTGTATTCCAAACTTCTGGGCTAATAGCCACTTAGCAGAGAATGCATGCCATGTGTGTTCTTTTGTAATTGGGTTACCTCACTCAGGATGATACTTTCCAGATCCATCCATTTCCCTAAGAATTTCATAAATTCATTGTTATAAATTAATAGCTGAGTAGTACTCCATTGTATAGATATACCACACTTTCTGTATCCATTCCTCTGTTGAGGGACATCTGGGTTGTTTCCAGCTTTATAAATAAGGCTGCTATGAACATGGTGGAGCATGTGTCCTTATTACATGATGGAGCATCTTCTGGGTATATGCCCAGGAGTGGTATGGCTGGGTCCTCTGGTAGAACTATGTCCAATTTCCAGAGGAACCGCCACACTGATTTCCAGAGTGGTTGTACCAGTTTGCAATCCCACCAGCAGTGAAGTAGTGGTCCTCTTTCTCCACAACCTCTCCAGCATCTGCTGCCACCTGAGTCTTTTATCCTAGCCAATCTGACTTGTGTGAGATGGAATCTCAGAGTTGTTTTGATTTGCATTTCCCTGATGACTAAGGATGTTGAACGTTTCTTTAGGTGTTTCTAAGCCATTTGGTGTTCATCAGTAGAGAATTCTTTGTTTAGCTCTATACCCCATTTTTTTTATTAGATATTTTCTTTATTTACATGTAAATTTTTCCTTTCCCAGGTTCCCCTCCAAAAAATAAACAAACAAACAAAAACAACAAGAACAAACCCCTTTTGCCTCCCCCCTCCCCATGCCTGCCACCCCACCCTCTCCCACTTATTGGCCCTGGTATTCCCCTACACTGGGGCACAGAACCTTCACAAGGCCGAGGTTCTTTCCTCCTATTGATGATCGAATTTGGGATCCTCTACTATACACATGCTGCCAGAACATTCAGTCCCACCCTGTATAGTCCTTGATTGGTGGTTGGGTCCCTGGGAACTCTGAGGGTACTAGTTAGTGATTGTTGTTCGTCCTAAGGGGCTGCAAACCCTTCAGCTCCATAGAACCTTTCTCTAACTCCTTCATTGGGGAGACCGTGTACTCAGTTCAATGAATGACTGTGAGCCTCTACATCTGTATTAGTCAGGTATTGTCAGAGCCTCTCAGGAGATAGCTATATGCTTGTCCTTCCTTCAGTCTCTGCTCCATAGTTAATCTCTGCCACTCCTTCTGTGGGTGTTTGATTCCCCTTTTTAAAAAGGAATGAAATGTCCACCTTTTGGTCTTCCTTCTTCTTAAGTTTCTTGTGGTTTGTGGATCCTTCTTCCTGTATTCCAAACTTCTAGGCTAATAACCACTTATCAGAGAATGCATACCACGTGTGATCTTTTGTGATTGTATACCCCATTTTTTAATAGGGTTATTTGGTTCTCTGGAGACTGACTTCTTGAGTTCTTTGTATACATTGAATATGAGCCCTCTATCAGATATAGGGTTGGTAAAGATCTTCTCCCAATTTGTTGGTTGCTGTTTTGTCCTATTGACAGTGTCTTTTGCCTTACAGAAGCTTTGCAACTTTATGAGGTCCCATATATCAATTCCTGATCTTAGAGCAGAAGCTATTGGCGTTCTCTTCAGGAAAATTTCCCCTGTGCCTATTTGCTTGAGGTTCTTCCCCACTTTATTTTCTATTAGTTTCAATGTATCTGGTTTGATGTGGAGGTCCCTGATCAACTTGGACTTGAGCTTTGTACAAGGAGAAAGGAATGGGTAGATTTGCATTTTTTCTACATATTGACCACCAGTTGAGCCAGCACCATCTGTTGAAAATGCTGTCTTTTTTCCACTGTATAGTTTTAGCTCCTTTGTCAAAGATCAAGTGACCATTGGTGCATGGGTTCATTTCTGGGTCTTCAATTCTGTTCCTTTGATCTACCTGCCTGTCACTGTACCAATACCATGCAGTTTTTATCACAATTGCTCTGTAGTACAGCTTAAGGTCCGGGATTCTGATTCTACCAGAGGTTCCTTTATTGTTGAGAATAGTTTTGGCTATCCTGGGTCTTTTGTTATTCCAGATGAATTTGCAAATTGCTCTTTCTAAGTCTGTGAAGAATTGAGTTGGGATTCTGATGGGGATTGCATTGAATCTGTAGATTGCCTTCTGTAAGATGGCCATTTTTACTATATTAATCCTGCCAATTCATGAGCATGGGAGATCTTTCCATCTTCTGAGA
>JADRCD010102987.1:0-20546 GCA_019843815.1 Montemys delectorum | reverse complement strand
AGCCAGGGCTACACAGAGAAACCCTGTCTCGAAAAACCAAAAAAAAAAAAAATTCATTAAAACCCAATAAATATGTGTAATTTATTTGAAAGCGCAAAACATGGGAAACTCAAAATATCACTTAGTCAACATTTCAAAAAGGAAATCACCAAGTCCAAAGAAATCTTAACATTTTCTCGTTTTTAACTGATCATTCATAAAGTCACTCAAACAAAATGGGTACCAAAATTCTGACTCATTCTAATTATCAAAAAGAAGTATCAATGGCAGTGACATCATTACAGAGGCCCCAAAGGATCATTCCACTTGACCCTCTGTGATTCCCTCAACGACTTAAATTCACAGCATCCGTGGAACAACAATCCCAAACGTCTTTTTTTCTTCCCTTTGAAGGCGCTTCCTGAAAAGCACATAGGATCAGTTTCTCAGACCCGTGTGTAAAAACTCACTGCATTTCCCCAGGAACTTTCTCCCTAACAAAGTCCTGCTCTCAGCTCCAATACTGATTTTTTTTGCAGACTTCCAAACTCTCCCAATCTTTCCTAAAACTCTAAGTGGTAGGTGTCTATTCCCTCCACCACCACCACCCCGCCTGGAGGAATAACATCAACATCCCCTATTATGGAAGAGAGAGAGAGAGAGAGAGAGAGAGAGAGAGAGAGAGAGAGAGAGAGAGAGACAGACAGACAGACAGACACAGAAAAGAAAATTACCGAGGCGCTCGAAGAGCCTGAGGAGACAGTTGCAACACATGGCAGCCTCTGGGAGATTACAAAAAAAAAAAAGCTAGGAACAAAAAGCGACTCGGTGGCCGCCAGATGCTGCGATCGATCTCCTCCTAAACTGCGCGCAGGTAGACGTGCACCCGGCCCCGCAGAGCGCGGACAACCTGTCCGTACTGAGCACCAACTGGCAAGTCGGAAACTCTCTCCTTCCCTTCGGCTTCTCCAACACAGGGAAGACTTGAGCGCTCTGGGAGCCGCTCCGCTTCTTCCCTCCTCACCCTAAAAGTACAACTTCTTCTCCAGGGAATAACTTTTTTTCCCCGGAGCACTCATTTTTTTTTTTTTTTTTAATTTCTCCCCCTTCCCCTCTCATCCCCGAGGGACTCCCAGCGGGAAGAGGAGGAGGAGGAGGGCTTAAAGGGAAGAGGTCGCCCGGGGGCGCCCGACGCCTGGCCCGCCACCGCTAGGCCAAGAGCCACGCCGCACTTACCCCCAAACTACATAGTTGGTCTTCACATTCTTGGGCCAGGAGAACTCCCCGAAGATCACTTCATCCCCCTTGACCACGATCTCCTTCTTCTGGATGTTGTACTGTCGCAGGACGCTGAGCACGTCCGCCATCTTCGCCCCCCTCGCTGCCGCCGCCGCCGCCGCCTCGGGTCCCGGTCGTCACCGCCGTCGCCGCCGCGCCTGCCGCCTCCTCTCGCCGTCGCCTCGCCCTCTTGCCGCCGTCGCCGCCGCCGCCGCCGCCGCCGCCGCCGCGAACCAACAGCCGGCCACACGACCAGCCGTCCGCGTCTACGACAGCAGCACGGGCAGAAGCCACCCAGGCCGCCGAGGACCCCGCGCTATATAAGGCGAGGCCCCGCCGCGGGCTGCCCGCGGAGAACGCCTGACTGACCCACGCTCCGCCAGGGCCCCGGGCCGGCCGCCAGGGGGCGCCGCGGCCGCCCGAGCAGACGCGCCTCCCAGACGCCCGTGGGGCACGCTGCCGCCGCCGCCGCCGCCGCCGCCGACTCCGGGAAGACCGGGGAACCGGCCTCGGCGCCCCCCCCCACCCCCGTGTGCGGCGCCCTTCGGCGGGATCGGGGCCCCGCGCGGGCTCCGAGGCTCGCACGGGCCCAGCGACAGGTGCGCGCGCACCTGCCGGGGGCGCCTCCGCGCTTCGGATCCCGCTGCGCGGCGCTGGGCGGTGTGCTTTCCCTGAGCCAGCGGAGCCGCACTCCCGAGAAATAGGTCCCCCACCCCACCCCCGTGGTCAGGGCGAGCTGGCTACTACTATAGTGGAAAAGCCGGAGGTTTGGAGTGTGGACGGGTTCAAGGTTAGGCTGGGTTTTAGCCTAGGCTGGGTGGATTTGCAAAGAGGAAAAGAAGAGTTAGGTGTGGAGTACGGTTCTTGGCACCGTTTGTTAGGCGTTGGTCTCCCTATCCTCGTTTGATTGGTGGACAGAATAAAATTAGTGCGAGAAGAAACCGAAATCATCCCAACGCGCAGGCGAAGTGCCATTCCTTGATGACTCTTAACCTTCCTTTCCTTGGAAACAACTTTTTCCATCCCGGCAACTTCTCCCGGGTAAAAGAAAAAAAAAAGCCTCAAGTGATTTCAGGTCATGAATGGAAGAAATAATCCTTCAGAAACCTCAATGTGTGAATTAGAACACTTTTAGACAACCAGATTTTTGGTTTGGTTTGGGTTTTTGTTTTGTTTGGTTTTTTTTCGAGACAGAGTTTCTCTGTGTAGCCCTGGCTGTCCTGGAACTCACTCTGTAGACCAGGCTGGCCTCGAACTCAGAAATCTGCCCACCTCTGCCTCCCAAGTGTTGGGATTAAAGGCGTGCGCCATCACCGCCAGAAAGTATATGCTGGTTCTTTTGTTTTGTTTTGTTGGTTTTTCGAGACAGGGTTTCTCTGTGTAGCCCAGGCTGTCCTGGAACTCACTCTGTAGACCATGTTGGCCTCGAACTCAGAAATCTGCCTGCCTCTGCCTCCCAAGTGCTGGGATTAAAGGCGTGCGCCACCATGCCCCGAAGGCGACCAGACTTTTAAACCGGTGCCTTTATGGTTAATGGGAGCCTAGAAATGCAATTCTGCACACTATGCGTGGCCTGTGCACCTTAATTACTTCAAGCTTAATATTTCTTTTTCACTCTTTGTGAAAAGGAAGCACATTTTGTTACTTATAAAACCAAATACTTTGACATGTTTTGAGAAAAAAAAATGAACTTCTGTTATGTGTGACAAAGAGTACTTTGGGTATAGAAGTATGAGGTTAAAAAATGTCTACTCCACAAATGTCTTTCTCCCTTCAATGTGTCTCTGGACCTTACTGCAAATGCAGGTTATAAAGAACTGACTGTGCTTGTCTGTCCCATTCACTTTTCTCTACCTATGCCTATACCACAGCACCCAGTATTTCCTTGTTCCCTTCGTTTACTTGCCTACCTGCTAGGAAATGAAACAACTGTATGACTTGTAGTATATATTGGTCATATGTACTGTGTACTTGGCACAGTAACAGCTCCTGGAAAGATGCTGAATGAGTAAGTGAAAAGATAATGGCTCCTAGTAAACTTTGAGGTAATAAATGCATGTGGAGGTTTCATGATGAGCTAAAAGAGTCAACAATAGTTTTTATGAGTTTTCTTTCACATACAAATCATTTCCAACCAATTTCTCTTTTTGATTAATTTATGTTTTTAAGGTTAATGATCCCTAAATTCAACGTTGTAATATACGTGGTTATTAATTTATAGTTTATAAAGGTTAAAGCACTGAAATTTTTATATTGTTTTTGTTATATAAACTCCCTTAAATTATCCCTCTCATGTTAGTAAAGTCAAGAAGGTCAAAGTCTAATAAAAGATAATAGTAGCCGAAGAACTGAAAATTTGGGAAAGTAACTAAAAATGGTATTCAAAATAGTTTTATCGTGGGCAAAAGCTGTGCACTTCATAGTGACACATGTACACTGGTAATAACCAACAGCTCTCTAATTGGACAGAAGACCTACTCAACAAGAGGGAAATCGTGCCTAGGTAACTCCCCATGCTAGTAAAGGCATGGATGTTGAAGGAGAACCTACAATATCTGTAATCCGCGCAATCGTCTCGCCAGCAAGAACGCACTCGGACACCAGGATCCTTCTTCAGCAAGCTTTTATTGCATCTTTAAGAGGAAGACCCCAAGCCCCGAAAAGGCACTGCTTATATACACCCTGGAGCAGCGTGTTCATTTCTGATTGGCTGTTTGCTCATTACCTCATGTGACGCCCCGGGATAGGCTGTGACTTGGCGCACTCTGGCCCTTAGCACATGCGCAGACTACTTGTTTACAGGGAGAAGACACCGGATGCCGGCGCCATCTTGTAATGGCGATAGCCAGCTCGGGCGTGGCTCTCTACAAATATCCACTTTGCTAAATCAGCATACTCCCTGGCTTCATTCTAAATATTTATCCTTTGCCCAAAAATTCTCACCCTTCTTCAAAAATTCTTCTCTTTGCAACAAATAAAGACCATTGCAGGAAACCACAACTGATCAAATGCAGAGTTGTGTCAAGCTAAGCCCTAACAGACACATCTACAACACAAACCCTGCACATAAGGCTCAGGGATCATTTCCAAAGAGGGGGTCGGAAGATGGAGGGAGTCAGAAGAACAGGAACGTTGTTAGGAGACTGAGTCTCCTAGAAAGGTCAGAGAAGTTATGCCCATGAAGTCTCACTAACATGGCTACCTACATATGACCTGAGCAAGAGAAGAGACCAACAGACATCCTAACATGGGAGGGAGGCTGCTCATGGGACCTCAACCCTAGACAAAGAACTCAGGCAGCAAGGGATGCTGACAGAGGGTGAAATAGTCTGCCCCATGGAAAAGCACAACTGGTTTTCCAAACCAAATGGTCAGTCCTGAAAGCACAACGAACGATACATCATACATATATATGTGTGTATGTGTGCGTGTTGTGTGTAACTGAACAGATGCTTTTACATATTTAGAACTATGTATATTTAACAACAATTTAAGAAAAAGAAATGATAAATTTGGAATTGCAGAGGAGGCGTTCTTTGAAGGATCTAGGAAAAGGAAGGGGAAAATAATATATAATCATGTTATAGTCTCAAAAATTAAAAAATAAGCTGTGCATATCTGTAACCATGAATACCAGAATTCCCAGCAATTCTTAGTTTTAAGGTTTATTGATAGAGCAGCTAACCAGGAATCAGAAGGTATCCCACTTTCTTCTTAACGTAGAGATTATGGCTATACTAAATACATATATACATCTATAGATCTTGGTACAGTCATTGAATCCTAGTATATCTTTCTGCTTGCTGTATCCCTAGTGTCTCTCTTTCCAAATGCTAGAGAGCTTGGACCTCACAATGTCTCACACGTTACCTTTTCTGCTTCTTAGTGACCACAGAAACATCTGTGTTTCTCATGGTTGACAGCTCACTTATTTTTAACACAAAATAGTATTCCGTCTTCTAGATATGCTATTAGTCAATCCTTTACAAACCAGAAGATGCCTTGGTGATTTCCAAGTTTTGTCAACTTTGAGGTTGAGTCAATCTCATATCAATATCTTTGTCCAGGTTTTAGTTGGGGTTCAAGTTTTAAACTCCTTGTGTAAATACCAAGAAGTCAGATAGCTGGATCAAATGATAAAAGAATGCTTAAGTTTGTAAAAATTGCCAAAATATCTCCCAATGTGAGAATATCATTGTTTTTGTTTTTATTTTTATTTATTTATTTATTTATTTGTTGTTGTTGTTGTTTTGGGTTTTTCCAAGACAGGGTTTCTCTGTATATCCCTGGCTGTCCTGGAACTCACTCTGTAGACCAGGCTGGCCTCAAACTCAGAAATCCACCTGCCTCTGCCTCCCAAGTGCTAGGATTAAAGGCGTGCACCACCACTGCCTGGCCATTGACTTTATTGATACCAACAATGAGTGAAAGTTCCTGTTGATCCATATCTATAGCAGCGTTGAATATTAAACATTGTCAATAACTATTGTCTATGTAGTTCTCTCTCTCTCTCTCTCTCTCTCTCTCTCTCTCTCTCTCTCTCTCTCTCTCTCTCTCTGTTTCTCTGTGTAGTCCTGGAACTCACCCTACAGACCAGGCTGGCCTCAAACTCAGAAAGATCTGATGGACTTTGCCTATGCCTCTGCTTCCACCTTCTGAATACTAGGTTTAAAGATGTGCAGCACAGCCATCCCTGCAGCCACCACCACCATCACCAGCAGCAGCAGCACCAACACCACCACCACCAGCACCACCACCAGTACCACCACCACCAGCACCACCACCAGCAGCACCACCACCACCAGTACCACCACCACCAGCAGCACCACCAACAGCAGCAGCACCACCACCAGCAGCACCACCAGCAGCACCACCACCACCACTCAGAAAGAAAATATTATCAAAGAAACACTAGCAACAAAACACAGTAACAGGCTACACAGAACAACCCTGTCTCAAAAAAAACAAAATACAAAGATTTCCTTCGTCCATCTGACACAGCCCATCTGTCCTTGACTGCTGCCTTCTTTGTCCGTTAGAGCTCCCAGCATGTGAATTATTGTGTTCATTCCTACTCTGATAATTTCAACACCCCTGCCAAGTCTTTCTGAAACTTTGTTCTGACTCTATCATGTTTTTATTCTGTTTGATAAACCTTATAAATGTTTCTTGATAGCTGGGCATAATGTACCAGTTAAAGGGAATGGCTGTAAGACCTTAAAATGTGCCATTAAGTTTCAGGGAAGGGAATACAGTCTACAGTCAGATAACTAGCAGTGAGCCTGTGGGCCTGATTGAGGACGACGCCCATTCTCCTCAGTCTCAGAGAGGCAGGACAGTGAGAATGGCCTGGACGTGTGTGTATCTCCACATAGAAGGAAGCGTACAAATGACTGCAATTTGTTATTGTCCCATAGGTCAGGTAGCATCTGGCAAAATTCCAGCAGTCTAGAGCTAACTGGTTAGGTTTTCTGTTCTTTGTTTCTTTTTTTTTTTTCTAGAAGAAGCTGTGTGTGTGTGTGTGTGTGTGTGTGTGTGTGTGTGTGTGTGTGTGTAAGAATTATTTTATGGCCGGGTGGTGGTGGTGGTGCACGCCTTTAATCCCAGCACTTGGGAGGCAGAGGTAGGTGGATTTCTGAGTTCGAGGCCAGCCTGGTCTACAGAGTGAGTTCCAGGACAGCCAGGGCTATACAGGAAAACCCTGTCTCGAAAAAAACAAAACAGAACAACAAAAAGAATTATTTTATGTATATGAGTACACTGTAGCTGTCTTCAGACACACCAAAAGAGGGCATCGGATCCCATTACAGATAGTTGTGAGCCACCATGTGGTTGCTGGGAACTGAACTCAGGACCTCTGGAAGAGCAGTCAGTGCTCTCAATTGCTGAGCCATGTCTCCAGTCCCTAGAAGAATCCTTGTTAAGAACAGAGTTTTTGGTTATATATCAAAGTTATCTTTTCTCTGCCTCTTCCAGGGTGGCCAGGGCGACATACATAGAGAAACCCAGTCTTGAGAAGAAGAAAGAAAGAAAGAAAGAAAGAAAGAAAGAAAGAAAGAAAGAAAGAAAAAGAAAGGAAGGAAGGAAGGAAGGAGCTTTAAAAAATGATATCTATTTTACCATTTCATTTACCAACTATAGTTGTATATTTTATTTATATATATTAAAAATATTATCGGCACATGTATCCATATTCATATATGGAATTTTTTGTTTTGTTTTAGGGTTTTTTTTAAGGTATATTTTCTCTGCATAGCCCTGGATATACTTGAATTCTCTCTGTAGACCAGGTACCTCTTCCTCCTGAGTGCTGAGATTAAAGGTATGTGTTACTATTCCAGCCTGGAATTTAAAAATAATACAGAAGTAAATAATAATCACTCAGAATAAATCATACCAAAAGTTTCTTTTTCACCTTGAAATTAAGGCCATGTTTTCTTGTAAAAATGGTAACAAAGGCTATTCAATAAATACACTTTTCAAGGCCTACAAAATAGGGGCTAGAGAGATCGCTCCGTGGTTAAGAGCAATGACTGCTCTTCCAGAGGTCCTGAGTTCAAATCCCAGCAACCACATGGTGGCTCACAACCATCTGTAATGAGATCTAACACCCTTTTCTGGTGTGTCTAGAGACAGCTACAGTGTACTTATATATAATAAATAAATCTTTAAAAAAAAAAAAAAAAGGCCTACAAAATAAAAGACAAAAAGTTTACCACCATTTTTATCCGTTAGTTATTCTGTCTTATTTGGACTGTATATTTGTAAATGAAGACACAACAACTGGATGTGTTTGCTTGTTCATCAATTAATCTTTATAACTTTCCAAGAAAAACAAAACGGAGAAACAGAGGAAAAGGGAAGAGCTTCAAGCAAATATAAAATGACCAGTGCACAAGGTAATTACGATTGCTTTGCAAAGGGGAAAGAAAGTTTGATGGCAAATACCCATTATAAAACCCACACATGAGACTGCTGTAATTGTGTTTGTCTCATTGTTGTTCTTTCAGTTCTTTGAGATAAGTTCTCACTGTGAAGCTCTGGCTGTTCTGGAAATTACAATACAGTCCAGTCCAGCTCTAATGTTTTATTATTATAGCTAATTTGAAGAATATACTCTTGGGTTCTACCAACTTTGTCTAGCTATGCCATGGGAGGAAAACCATCATTTTATTAGCCTTCAAAAATAGCTATATAAAAAAGGGTGTCTCCTGCCTCAATAAGATGTTCTTTCCCTTTCTTTTGCTGTGGCTGCTTTGGGGCAAGGTTGTAGTGTAACTCGGGCTACCTATGAACTAGTTCTGTGGCTGAGAATGGCTTCGCACACCCGTTTCCCAACTTCCTGAGTGCTGAGTGGGATTTCAGGCAGGTGACAGTTTACCTAGTTTGATGACTCCTGAAGTTTGAACCCAAGACTCCATGCACGCCTGGCCAGCACTTTACCACCTGAGCTCCACCTCTAACCCTAACGTTCTCTAGTTCTTTCTTTTAGACCAAAGTGTGCAATTTCCATATGAAAGGGTTTTTCCCCCCCTTTTTGTTCTAAAGCATTTCTTGAAGGGTCAATCTCATTGAAAGTAGGAAAACAACTATTATCATTCACACTTAGCCTTGGTAAAACTGATATTTAGCTAAGCAGATGAATGAACATTATAATGTGAAAATTGGGGGAAAGTGGGTTTTGACAAAGAATAGGCAGTTTTCTGAGAACGTATTTCCTAAAGATGGTCCTAGATCTCTGAAATCTAAGTATTCCTGTCACCAAACCCAATTTCGAGTTGATGAGATTAAACACAGCACAGACAAAAGACAAAACTAGTGGGGATGTCGTTGAATAATTTTTTTTAAAGCTTTTTGAGACACAGGGAGGGCTTGTTAACCTTGGAACTGTCCCGAGAACTAGCTCTATAGACCAGGTTGGCCTCAGACTCATTGCTGGTCTCTGATTGCTGGGATTAAAGGTGTATATTTGAATATTCTGAAGACAGACTCAAGGCATATTTGATCCAAAGACATCGGCCTAAGAAGATCTTCTGAGCCTCTTAGTTCCAGCTCAAAGATAAACACCTCTGCTTGGCCTCTCCCTACACATCTTTCACGTAATAGGTAACAGGACAAGCAAACATACCACTGGAAAGCCAAACGGTCTCAAAAACAGTGGAATTTTGATTAGCCAACAACAGCAAGATCCTGAGAGGATTTATTCCTAGGAATATAAAATGAACTCTTTCTATGAACAGCCTTGACAGAAGACTGGAGTTTAATTTGCAACTTAATTGTCTGTAAACTTACTTCTTGGCTTTGAGCCAGAAGGCCTCAGTCAAGAGGACACACGGAGTCAGCCGGGCAGTGGTGGAGCACGCCTTTAATTCCAGCACTTAGGAGGCAGAGGCAGGCAGATTTCTGAGTTCGAGGCCAGCCTGGTCTACAGAGTGAGTTCCAGGACAGCCAGGGCTATACAGAGAAACCCTGTCTCGAAGAAAAAAAAAAAAAGAGGATACACAGATTTCAGGTGGCTGAACTACACAGCTGCAAAGGTCTCTCTATTGAACTCATTCTATTTTATTTTATTTTTAGTTTTTAGTTTTTATTTATGTTTTTGCCAATGGCTTACAAACAAAGACCATCAGGAAAATATAATGGGGAGAAGCAATCCAGCATAGGCCATGAACCTATCCACTGTGAAGAGGGGCCAGGTTGCAAAGCTACTCATCCGCTGATCAGAATAGCTGCTTTAACCAACCACACAACTCTATGTTTTAAATATGTGTGCTAGCAAGGGCACACTCTTAGTGAACGTGTCCTGTTAACGTAGTAGGCACAGCCCTGTCAAAGACTCCCGGGCTTCAGACCCATGGGAAAATCGTAACACCATACCCACCCTCTCCCTCTCCCCAGGTAAGGCTCAAACGGATAGCAAAGCCTTCCTGGTCCAGGAGCAAATGTCGTCGATGTGGATTCAGAAATTGTCCACCATCGCTTTCTCCCCACCCCCACACCATGATTATGGCCTGAAGGCTGCTCCTCTACAGAGTGTGCCTCCTTGTTCAGCTGTACGTAATTACCCCTCCCCCTTGCTTGCCTGTATGTAATAGCACCGCCTCCTTGTTCAGCTGCATGCAATAACCAGCTTCCCTGTTCGACTGTATATAATAAACACGCTCCACCTCTCGGACTCTCTGTTTCGCTCCAGGATGGCCTGTCTTACACGTCTGTGTGCGTGTCTTTTTGTCATTGACTTGCTGCCTCAATGAGATCCATCCCTGGAACCTGGCTAGATGTGAGAAACATGGTTGTTCCCCTCTGAAAGCATGCTAAAGTGTGGCCTATGGTGTCACCGTGGTAAGCCGTAGCAAGACCATTAAGAGGCGGTTTGTTCTTTAGAAGGAGTAACTGCGGACCCTCTGGAAAGTGATTCCAGTTGGGAAGTGCTTTATCTCTTATCTGGGAATGCGGTTTTTGTTATCAACCAGGAAGGGAGTGGCCTAACTTGTCAGCTTGCAAACACAATGAAAATTGAAGACCTCTCCGAGTTCTTAGCTAAGATGTGGCAACCTGTTTTTGTAGAAGGTTAACTGATGTTAGAAGATTCGTGGTCTACAGATGGTCTCTGCCGTTTTCTCCTTCTGTCTTAACTCTTTCTTTCCTTCTTTCCTTCCTTCTTCCATTCTTTCATTTGTTTGGAAACAACCCACTTAAAATGGGGTTCGGGGAGCATTCTTAGCTTTCAGGCTCTACAAGACATGCCACAAATGGTATTTGACCAATATGGGATTTCTGACTCTTGTTTTTGATGTATACTTATTAGACAGAGTATGCTGGGTCCACTTACAGTGTGCTATCTAGCATCGACCGTGAACCTATCATGTGCCTATATCAACAGGAAGGCCTATTGTATATGCCTATTACCATTTCCTCAAGAGAATGTTAGCTCGGACTTGCTCAGTTGGGATTTATGAGCTAAGAATAACCTCAGTGAGCAGAGTCCTCCCCTGGTTAGCAGAGTCCTCCCCTACTGTGAACACATTTCTGGGTTGCTTCCTCAGTCCAACATAAACAGGAACTAGTAGCACACATGTAACTCCAGTACTCCGGAAGCAGAAGAACGAAGATCACAAATTCAAAGACATCTCCGAGGCCAGCAAGGGACCCTGTCTTTATCAATGAATCAATGAATCAATACAATTTGGGATATCTATTAATTTATTTGGGGAAACATATTTCAGGTATGGTCTGAGTATTTTTAGTTCCCTAAAAATTCATTTTTTAGTGGTATGGTCCCAGTGAGGTGATGTTAAGAATTAATAGAACATTTAAGAAAATTTTCGGACTCCATATGCTCATTCACATCTTCTTTTGTCTGTATAAATACTTTTGAAATATGTAAGCTTTTCTGAAAACCATAGTATAGTGTAAAAACATCAAATAAACAATCCTACTAATACAGAGGCTGAGATAGGAGAAGCCTGATTTCAAGACCTTTATGTGGAACCCAGCAAGACACTGTCATGTACAAACAAACAGAAAGTGTATATGGATTGTACAATATTGGACCTATTTCTCCAATTACCAAATTAGACCACTGGATGACAGCCAACAAATTTCTAATTCCTCATATTTTTGGATTTCAATCGATTAAGGTATATTGGTAATATTAATTTCATATTAAGATATTAAGAAAAAGTAATTGCTACTTCCTGTTATTTTTGTTGTTAGAGGTGGAATTAGGTTTGTATGGGTTTGTTGAAAGATTACTTTCTTGCTTCTTCTAGGTGTAGTTTTGTTCCTTATGTTAGTGTTTTCCATCTATTAGAGCTGGATTTGTGGAAAGATATTGTGTAAATTTCATTTTATCATGGAATATCTTGTTTTCTCCATCTATGGTAATTGAGAGTTTTGCTGGGTATAGTAGCCTGGGCTGGCATTTGTGTTCTGGTAGGGTCTGTATGACATCTGCCCAGGATCCTCTAGCTTTCACAGTCTCTGGTGAGAAGTCTGGTGTAATTCTGATAGGCTTACCTTTATATGTTACTTGACCTTTTTCCCTTACTGCTTTTAAAATTCTTTCTTTGTTTAATACATTTGGTGTTTTGATTATTATGTGATGGGAGGAATTTCTTTTCTGGTCCAGTCTATTTGGAGTTCTGTAGGCTTCTTATATGTTCATGGGCATCTCTTTCTTTAGGTTAGGGAATTTTTCTTCTATAATTTTGTTGAAGATATTTATTGGCCCTTTAAGTTGGAAGTCTTCACTCTCTTCTATACCTATTATCCTTAGATTTGGTCTTCTCATTGTGTCCTGGATTTCCTGGATGTTTTGGGTTAGGAGCTTTTCGCTTTTTGCATTTTCTTTGATTGTTGTGTCAATGGTTTCTATGGTGTCTTCTGCCCCTGAGATTCTCTCTTCTATCTCTTATATTCTGTTAGTGAAGCTTGTATCTATGACTCCTGATTTCTTTCCTAGGTTTTCTAACTCCAGGGTTGTCTCCCTTTGTGATTTCTTTATTGTCTCTATTTCCATTTTTAGATTCTGGATGTTTTTGCTCATTTCCTTCACATGTTTGATTGTGTTTTCATGTAGTTCTTTAAGGGATTTCTGTGTTTCCTCTTGAAGGGCTTCTAGCTGCTTACCTGTGTTCTCCTATATTTCTTTGAGGGAGTTATTTATCTCCTTCTTAAAGTCCTGTATCATCATCATGAGAAGTGATTTTATGTCTGAATCTTGCTTTTCTGGTGTGATGGCATATCCAGGACTAGTGGGAGGACTGGGTTCTGATGATGCCAAGTAGTCTTGGTTTCTGTTGCTTATGTTCTTACACTTGCCTCCCACCATCCGGTTATCTCTAGTGCTACCTGCCCTGGCTAAATCTGACTGGGGCCTGTCCTACTTGTGATCGTGGTTGTGTCAGAACTCCTCAGAGTCAAGCTGTCTCTGGGATCCTGTGATTCTGGGATCCTGGGCCCATTAGAGCCCCTGGAGTGGAGCTTCCTCTGGGTGTTGTGGGACTGGCTGCAAAATTTGTGCCCTAGTTCTACTCAGGGCACTGGCCCAGACAGACTAAAAGGAACCAGTGCCACTGGGCTGGCAGAGTTCCTGCGTGCCTGGGTCTCACTGGTCCCGGTTACTCCCGGTGTTGGGACAGATGTTATGCTCTCCTCACCTCTGATCCTCAATCCTGGGCATCTTAAAATTATTTTAAAGCATTAAAGCTATTCTTTTCCTAAGTATTGTACCAAAAAAAAAAAAAAAGAGGAGCTGGCTAGCATACATACTTAAGGTTCGGAACATATACATAATAACGGTTCAATTGTCAGCACCAAAATAAATAAATAAATAAATTTTGTAAAAGAAAAAAAAATAAGGATAGATTTGGCCCACAGAGTTATTGTTTTCTGTCTCTAGAAGGTATGAATGAATAAAGAAAGAAATGAAGCTAAAACTGTAATTAGGATTGAAGTAGGAGCTACAGTGGCCATATTTAGACGTGTTTGAACTATCTTGTTTTGTTTTGGTTTGGTTTGGTTTGATTTTTGGTTTTTGGTTTTTCGAGACAGTTTCTCAGTATAGCCCTGGCTGTCCTGGAACTCACTCTGTAAACCAGGCTGGCCTTGAACTCAGAAATCCACCTGCCTCTGCCCCCCAAGTGCTGGGATTAAAGCATGAGCCACCACTGCCCAGCGAACTGTCTTGTTTTATCTTGTTCCATAAAGTCAAAATGTGTTTGAACTGACTGTTGATGGTGTGACATTATTTAACAGGAAAATATCATGGTCAGGTAGCTTTTGCTAGTTCACATGCTCACAGCGGAGGAGGTAGAGGGCCTCAGGTGCCCTACTCAATTTATCCTTGACAAAAAACAGCTGGACAGGTTTTTGGCTACTGCCTGATCCTTCCAAGATAGTTTCTGAGTTAGTAACGTTGGGATTAGAGGGGCTTCTAATCAACTGTTAAGTTATTCTTTTTTTTTGAAGAGCATTTGGGAGATGTGTGTGTGTGAACATATGTCTATTCATGCATGTGTGCCTGGTCCCCATACAGGCCAGGAACACTGAATTTCCAGTTCCATTCTTTTCGAGAAGCAAATTGTCCATCCTTAATTAGAGACACATTTCCTCCGGGAAACCAGAATAGTGTGGCTATTGCAACCCAGCCTCAGGGTTCACTCGAATTAAAGGCACAGTCTAGTAAGTGACTAGCCTTAGCAAGTTTCTTAGCCCTTTAGTACTTTCTAGTCTTTGTATATAAAATGAAAATAAGAACACGCTTGGTTCCTAGGAGTGCTAGGGAAGTTGACTCAAAAAAGTACTTGAGCCAGGTAGTGGGGGTACTAGCCTTTAATCCCAGCATTGGAAAGGCAGAGACAGTGGGGAATCTCTGTGAGTTTGAAGCCAGCCTGGTCTACAAAGTGAGTTCCGGGATAGTCATGGCCACACAGAGAAACCTTGTCTCAAAAAAAAAAAAAAAGATGTGAATGTGTTCTCAAAAGCCTATGTGTTGGGAGTTAGTTCTCAATATGTCCACATCGCCATCTCCCCACACATCTGGTCCTGTTTCTTGCCTTCTGCTGCAGATGATACAGCAAGGAGCTCCCTGCCAAATGCCAGCACCTCAAAGGCATCTAATACATCAATAAATACAAATTCTCTTTTGGTACCAGCGAGTGCCTTTAAAAAATGTTTTTCTCTCCATCGTTTAAACTATGTTCGCCTATGAGGAATCCCAAAAGTAGGGTGAAAGATACAATTTAAATAAACAGAGAATTTTTTTTTTAAAGTTCCTATTTATTGTTAGTGTGCCTACACTGTATATGTGCATGATGTGTGTGTTGGGCGAGCATGTGTATGCTGTGGTACTCATTTGCAAATCAGAGGAAAATTGTCAGGAGTTGGTTTCTCTCCTTCTGTGAGAGGTTCTAGAGGCTGAACTCCACTCATCAGGTTTACATAGCAAGCGCCCCTTCAACTGCTGAGTCACCTCACCTGCCCAGGAAATGTTTTTCTTTAGTTAAACATTCCACTCCAGTCCATGTCGTAACTCAAAAAGGGTATGGATGGAAAGTGGGGGGAGGGAGAAGAAAGAGGAACGGATAGTAGCAGGGGTGGGTAGGTGGGCGATGAAGAGAGCAGTGTATTCTGTCAGTGTGTAGTGTATGCTCTTTGTATGCCTTTTGTGGGTGTGCCCGTGTGTATGTGTGTCCATGTGTGTGAGTGTGCATCAGTGTGGCTGTGGGTATGGGTGTGTATGTGGGTAGGCCAGAGATAAATGTGGATGCCTTCCGCTTTTACCCTTTACCTTAGTTTTTGAGAGTCTCTTACTCAATCTGGGACTCAGTAATTCAACAAGACCACCTGGAAGTGAGCTCTGGAGAACTACTTCTCTCTGCTCTCCCAGTGTTGGATTACAGGCATGCTTTTCCACGCCTAGCCTTTTACACGGGTGCCGAAGTATTCTTTTCCTAAGACATCAGCCACACACATACCCCCCTACACACACACCCTTGTGCTATCTCATTATCATGGAGTCATTAACGCTAACAGGGAGAACATTCCTTGAAGGAGAAACCTTAAAATATATAACATGATTGTCCAAACAGGCCTTTAAGCCCACAGCAACCATCTGACACTCATGGAGGGCCACGCCCTGTTAGCCCTGTTCTAGGGGTGGGGGCCATGTCATTTCACCGGTACAAAGGTCAGGCCAGACCAAGTGAGCATCTTTCCAACCCAGTGTATAGTCTTTTGTAGATCAGCATCTCTAGGTTGCATTCACCAGTCTCGTTTATTAGGATGGAAGTATTAAGTCCCTTGCACACTAGACCCTGATTGTGTTGTTTAACTTCTCTAAGAAAAGGTTTGGAAGGTTAGACAAATTCGTAGTGAAAATGGACTTAGTATGTAAATACTTTGGAAGAAAGCCATATGAAAAATGCTATAGTTCTACATGTATTCCAAATTGCATGTTTTAAACTGAGTTCACAAATCTGTATATTTGTGGTACTTCAAAGTAAAGCTCTTGGAATTCCTAAGATCTTCAGAGAAATTGCAATAGATACTTGGTCAGTGCCCTTCAAAGAAAGGACTCTGTGTGTGTGTGTGTCTATCTGTCTCTGTGTGTATATTAGCTTGTTGTTTTGCTTGTTTCATGTAACTTTTGTTTTCTTTTATTGTTTTTTTTTTTTCTTTCTTTTTTTCGAGACAGGGTTTCTCTGTGTAGCCCTGGCTGTCCTGGAACTCACTCTGTAGACCAGGCTGGCCTCAAACTCAGAAATCTGCCTGCCTCTGCCTCCCAAGTGCTGGGATTAAAGGCATGTGCCACCACTGCCCAGCCTTTTGTTGTTTTTTTAAACTGAATTGTTGAGTAACTCAGCATGGATTGTCTAGCACTAATTGTACTTCTATGGATCACTGCTTATAACACGCTACAAGAAATATCAGTTATGTGTTAGAGTTGAAGGCAGATGGCTTGAGGTCTACTGTAATGACTAGTTGTTGAAGTTAAAGCAAATCAATGAAAATCTTAAAGATTCCTGAACAGCCCTTCCGTACCGAAGAAACAAGTGGAGAAAAAAGTAAGGTGCAGGCTGGAGAGATGGCTCAGCAGTTAAGAGCACCGACTGCTCTTCTGAAGGTCATGAGTTCAAATCCCAGCAACCACATGGTGGCTCACAGCCATCTGTAATGAGATCTGATGCCCTCTTCTGGTGTGTCTGAAGACAGCTACGGTGTACTTACATATAATAAATAAGTAAATCTTAAAAAAAATTTTAAAAAAAGTAAAGTGCACAGCAGAATTTGGTTTATTGACTTATTCTTCAAAATAGATTTTTAAGTAAGAAAGTATAGACAATTCATGTTTGTTCTCAAAAACCAGCTTATTAAAAGGAAGTCTGGGGATGAGTTTTACTTCAAGTCAGATTAAATCAAAATTATTCCATCTGAATAACTTGGAACCTACTTCTCTGCCCACTTTCCTCTGTTCCTACCTTATCTATCTAACACTCTTCTTAAGCTCTGGCTAGAAGTTACTTCCACTAACCAGGCACAGTGGCACACAGTACTCAGGAGGCAGAATCAAGCAGACTGTGGAGGCTGAGGCCAGCCTGGTTTACAGAGCTAATTCCAGGACATGGAGAGCTACACAGACAAACCCTATTGCAAAGAAACCAAATTAGTTAATTAATTAAAAATAATATGGAGAAGTTACTCCCATAGTAATACCTCCAATAATAAAAACAAGAGATGCTAGAGTCTATCTCCTCAGATTCTCAAAATCAGTCCAAACTATGCAGTCTTTCCAGCATCTTCATTTTTTTTTCCATTTTCATCAAGTGCTTTGACGTACTATGCACATAAATCTTGTGGCATGCAGGAACAAGTGTTTCGACTTATGTGGAATTTCATTGTTTAATGGTGAGGGACAGAATAGTCAAGCTGCTAGCACCCAGACTAGAGATTAATCTAGAACTTGGTTGTAGGGCTATGACCCCACAGTCATTGAAACAGACACCTGGGAAACATAAGGACTTGGTAAGAATTTCCAGTTCCCAACCACAATCCCTCATTCAGTTAGTGGTTGGTTTGCCCTCCACCTTCATACATACAACTCTAATTGCAAATACTCAAACCCTTTCTTTTTCTTCTTCATTAAAGGCTGTCCTTTCCCCTGGTCTGCTTTGAAGTCTGTTTCAAAATACAAACTATAGCAGCTGATTTCCTTGCTGTAAAACATAGCATTAAATAGATGTCTTCTGTTTGATCTAGTTTGGAAAGTCTTCATTTGATTTCACAGTAGCAATGCAGGTTTTAAGAGATGTAGGCTTTCCCTTGATCCAATTGATTCTAACATGCCAGACTCTTATAGCCATCAAAAGGTCAAGTTGGGTCAGTGGCTCTAAGTTAGAATTTGCTGTCTTAAGATAGTGAGAATCAACCACTTGGAGTCACATGGGGGTATGCAAAGCAGAAACAGGCTGTTGAGGATTATTACAGAAAACTGAGATATTTTAGGGGAAACTGACAAATGAAGGACAAGCATGAGAAACTCCAGAGAGTTGGGAGGGTGTTCTAAGAAAGAAAAGAAAGAAAAAAGACATTGAATTTTTTTAAAGATTTATTTATTATTATATATAAGTAAACTGTAGCTGACTTCAGATGCACCAGCAGAGAGAGGGCATCAGATCTCATTATGAATGGTTGTGAGCCACCATGTGGTTGCTGGGATTTGAACTCAGGACCTTTGGAAGAGCAGTCAGTGCTCTTTCCCGCTAAGCCATCTCTCCAGCCCCAACATTGAATTCTTTGTCTAGGGTTTCTATAGCGTGATGGTTTCTCTAGTAATCTTTGCTGACATTGGTTAATCATCTGGGCTATCATAAGCTGAGGTAAAGGAGGGCCCACTTGTTCTCTCTGCATAACTCCCTGGTCCCAACCAGGGAGATGATCATGAGCTGGCCACGAGCTGCCCACCCAGTCCGTTCCTCTGTCCAGTCATTCCTAATGAGTTTTGTTACTGACCTTGCCTGTCAGCTAATGTTGCCACCTCTGACCTTGCAAGTATCTCTCTGGGTAGTAAGGATTCTGTTCAGTTTGTTCTCACGTTCACGTGACCAGCTTGTAGCTTTATTATATCAGAGAGTTAACTCTTATCTCAACGCCGGAGAGGACTTTCAGTCTCTTTTTGTTACCTCTTATTTAGCTCCTTTTCTTTAAGATGCTCTAGGCTGTCTCCTACTTAGCAACATCTGACTAGCAGCATTATTTATTTACACTTTAGTTTATTGTGGTTGATTACATCAGGAGCTAGACCCACCGAGTCCTGATTAACCTTAATTGTCAACACAGAGTCATCTGAGAGGAGATGACAGAGCTAAGGACTGCCAAGATCACGTTGATTTTTGACAATTCTGTGTGGGATTATTGAGATGGAGAAGAGCCCAGCCTTCCCTTAAAGACTGTGATCTTGAGGTCAACCCTTTCCACCTCTGGGTTCCTTCTGGTCACATTGTTTTAATCCCTTCAGGAGAGTCCCATTGAACCCTGGGAAAGGATAAGGATGACTTACTTATATTCCTCGAGGGCTCGGGAGGATTTCTGAGGAAACAAGGAACTGCGGTCCCTGGCCCCGCCCTTCCTCATAGCTGTCTACCTTGGTCATCCATATTCTACTATAAGCCCCGATCTTTTTCACCTTTCTCACTTTGCTGTATTAACTCATTTTTGTTGTTGTGTTTGTTTGTGTGTTGTATTTTGCTTTTCTAGACCATGTTTCTCTACATAACTCTGGCCTGGAACTCACTCCATAGACCTGACCAGCCTCAAACTCAGAGATCTGCCTGCCTTTGCCTCACAAATACTGGGTTTAAAGCTATGGGCCGCCATGCCTAGCTTCACTTAATCTTCCCTTTAACCCCAGCCTCACTACAATATATGTGAGCAAGCTGCAGGTTTCACTGTGGGCCCATTTCCCTTACCACTTACAGAGGCATGGTTCCTCCATTGGTGAGAAGTTACTTTCTGGGCACAGGCTCTTTCTTTTATGATTACAATATGTTCTTAGAAACAATATGATTGTATTTTAAATCAATATATTTTATTTATTATTTCATAATCTTATTCATGTGAACAATATATCGTGAACATATCTTCCCCAAGATATGTCCTTACATTCTCCTCAAGCACTCCCAATACATACATCTCCTCCACCCTCCACGTCCTCTCCTTGTTTTCATAACCCACTGAGTGCACTTCCTGCTGCCTATTGGAAGTCTGACTAATCTTGTTGGCTTGATATTGTGCAAAGTAACCATAACTCTGTAGTATAGGTAACTGTTGCAACAATGTAGGTAACCATAGTTACAGTAGAGGTAACTATTGCTACAATGTAGCTGACCATAGCTACAGTAGAGGTAACTATTGCTACAGTGTAGCTAACCATAGCTACAGTAGAGGTAACTATTGCTACAATGTAGCTAACCATAGCTTCAGTAGAGGTAGCTATTGCTGCAATGTAGGTAACCATAGCTACAGTAGAGGTAACTTGCTGAGGTGAGTTTATGAGTACAGTAGTCAATCCATGCTCAGAAGACAGCACAGTACTCCTCCTCATCCTCTGACTCTTCTTGTTCTTTTCATCCCCTCTTCTGAGTCTTGAGTCAGGGGTTGATAGAGATGCACCATTTAGGGTTGAACACTAAATATGTCACTTACCCTTAGTATTTTGACTACTTGTGTGTATCTGTACTTGTGATGACTACTTTGGAGAGAAGGTTTTTTTTTGGTTTTTTTTTTTT
>JADRCD010102985.1:0-11183 GCA_019843815.1 Montemys delectorum | reverse complement strand
TTTTTTTTTTTTCAAGAGGCATTAAGTTTTTATTTTTCAAAAGAAGTTTTAGGGTTACAGCAGAAAATATGGTGCTTTCTCATACACTCTAGTTCCTATAAAGGCAAATTATCAACATTTTGCAAAGCATGGTGGATTTGGTGTAACAAATGAACTTTCAATGACACATAGTTATTACTGAAGGTTCGTAGGGGTTGTGAGGGATCAATGGTGTTACTGTACACACTATGTGTAAGGATATGCATCCACCATTGTAGTGTCACACAGTTTTTATTCAACATGTTAGAGCACATTCCAGTGTACCTGGGCCTATTAGCTTTAATAATAGTGAAGTGGATGAAGCCACTCGCAGAATTTTTGTCTTTAATGCTATTGATTCCCTGGTGGAGTTAGCCACCCAATTTCATAAAGATTTTCATGTTAATTCAAAAACTTTGAGAATGAAATTTAAAATATCCAGAGAGGTGGCTAGGCAGATAGTGGTGCGATGTTCTGATTGTAATCAATTTTTACACCCTCCTAGTTTGGGTATTAATCCAAAAGGATTGTTACCTCTCAGAGTTTGGCAACTGGATGTGACTCATTTTTCTGAATTTGGTAAGCTGAAATATGTTCATGTGTCTGTTGATACATGTTCAGGCCTCATTTTTGCTACCTCATTGGGTGGGGAAAAGGCACGGAATGTCATTGCTCATTGCCTGGAGGCATGGGCTGCATGGGGCAAGCCTCATTTCCTAAAGACTGATAATGGGCCTGGATACACAGCAGCTTCTTTTTCTTCATTTTGTCAACAAATGCAAGTTATTTTGAAGCATGGATTACCTTATAACCCACAGGGCCAGGGCATAGTGGAAAGAGCCCACTGTATGCTCAAAGAGTGTCTTGTAAAACAAAAAGGGGGAATTGGCCATATGCGTACTCCCAAAGAACACATATCCCTTGCTTTATTTGCTTTAATTTTTTTGCAATTGGATGAACAAGGCCACTCTGCTGCAGAGCGACATACAAATTGGATTTCCACCAAGAAAGGACTAGTGTGATGGAAAGACATATTAACTGGAAAATGGTATGGTCCTGATCCTGTGCTGGCTTGGTCCAGAGGCTCTGTTTGTGTTTTCCCACAGACACAAGATGATCCTGTGTGGGTCCCAGAAAGACTGGTCTGAAAGAGTAATGCTGATAAACCTCCTGTCTCTACTCCTGATGATAAGTCCTGTAATGATGGAGCCGTGATGGGGGATCTTGTTGGTGTTTCTGGTTCCAATGCCGATGCTTAGGTTTTTCCTAGATTTTTTTTTGCTAGTAATAATTCTTTGGAATTACCCTTTTTATCTAAAGATAAAGAGGTAGCTATTAGTTCTAATATGACTGTTTCCCTTAAGGGAACATTATGCTTTAAGTTAGTAAGGAATATTAGTGAAGATAGTCAGTGTATTCAGTTAAGTTTCCTTTGGCCATCATGGTTAGAGTACCCCGATGGGTACCTGTTCCTGTGGAGGCCCCATCATCCATGACCTTATTTTGCCACAAGCAGGATTTTGGCATTACGGGAGCCATTGTGACAGCCATTAATAATTTATCTTTCAATGTTGCACATGCCTTGGTAGTGCAAGCTTCTCTTAATGCCCAATTGAAAGGAGGCATTATGATTCTTAATCGAAGAGTTGATCTGGTCCAGGAACAAATAGATACCTTATGGCAGATCGCTCAGCTTGGGTGTGAATGGAAAATGAGTGGGTTTTGCGTGACCTCCGTGCCCTATAATAATATGACGAGGGCCACTAACCTGTCTAGAGAGTTGTCCAAGTTTATTACAGGAAACTGGTCTGGAGACTTTGATGCCCTGATGCGTGAGCTTCGAATTGTCATCGTGACCATGAATTCTACATGTGTTGATCTCTCCTTGACTGAGGGGTTGTCGCCTTGGATTCTTCAAGCAATGCATCATTTGAAAGAGTGGGCGGGAATAGGGGTATTAGCTTTGACCTTAGTGAGAGTTTCTGTTCTCTGCCTCTGTTGTCTCTGCCATATGGCTCGAGTCCAAAAAAGAGATCTTGCCATGATAACACAAGCATTTACAGCCATTGAGGCAGGGCAGTCCCCCCAAGCATGGCTTGCTGTCATGCAGAAATAATTGTCCATTGGCCTCTGGGTTATGGGATTGTCGAGTTCGGGATGTGAGGCTTAGCACTGCACTTGAGGTGTGCTGCCTGCAGTTAGCAACCTCAAGAAGAGCATGTCTGATTGCATACAGGTTGATACCCCAGAACCTGTCTCTGTGGAAAAGGCATCGGACGGGTCTGGCCCTCCCTGGGAGGCATGAGGCCTGGGGTGGGGTAGTACAATGTCCCTGTTTCTATCATCAGAGATCAGACCTCTGTTCTTGCCCATTTCACTGTAAAACAAAAAGGGGGAACTGTAGAGAGCTGTCTGAACCGCACAGTAAAGATGGCGACAGCTGGCCGAGAGCTTTGAGATAAACAACTCCTTATTTGGCTTGAAGGTTGTGCTTCTGAGTGGCCTGATCTTACGTGTTTTCCCTGGCTTATGTGGAGATGACACGTGGCATGAGTTCATGGGCTCCTACTAGGGGATATAAGCTGTGCCCGAGTAGGGATCGCCAGCTCACCTCTCCACAATGCTGCCTGTAAAGTATCCTAAGTAAACCGCTAAGCAAAGGAAACAGTTGCGTCATGTCTTAATTCCTGTTGGTCAGGGTTGGCGCGGCACAGGGTGAAAGTCGATTTTATTCGTTATTAGAATGGCTACTCCAGCTTTTTTATTGAGACCATTTGCTTGGAGAATTGTTTTCCAGTCTTTTATTCTGAGGTAGTGTCTGTCTTTGTCACTGAGGTGGGTTTCCTGTATGCAGCAAAATGTTGGGTCCTGTTTACATACCCAATCTGATAGTTTATGTCTTTTTATTGGTGAATTGAGTCCATTGATGTTAATAGATATTAAGGAAAAGTAATTGTTGCTTCCTGTTAGTTTTGGAGTCAGAGCTGGCATTCCATTCATGTCTCAATCTTCTTTTAGTTTTGTTGGAAGGTTACATTTTTGCTTTTTCAGGGATGTAGTTCCCCTCATTGTGTTGGAGTTTTCCACTTATTACCCTTTGAAGGGCTGGATTTGTGGAAACATATTGTGTGAATTTGGTTTTGTCATGGAATACTTTGTTTTCTCTATCTATGGTGATTGAGAGTTTTGCTGGGTATAGTAGTCTGGGCTGGCATTTGTGTTCTCTTAGGGTCTGTATGACATCTGCCCAGGATCTTCTAGCTTTCATAGTCTCTGGTGAGAAGTCTAGTATAATTCTGATAGGCCTGCCTTTATATGTTACTTGACCTTTTTCCCTTACTGCTTTTAGTATTCTTTCTTTGCTTTGTGCACTTGGTGTTTTGACTATTATGTGATGGGAGGAATTTCTTTTCTGGTCCAGTCTATTTGGAGTTCTATAGGCTTCTTTTATGTTCATGGGCATCTCTTTCTTTAGATTAGGGAAGTTTTCCTCAATAATTTTGTTGAAGATATTTACTGGCCCTTTAATTTGGAGGTCTTCACTTTCTTCTATATCTATTATCCTTAGGTTTGGTCTTTTCATTGTGTCCTGGATTTCCTGGATGTTTTGGGTTAGGGTCTTTTTCCATTTTGCATTTTCTTTGACTGTTCTGTCAATGCTTTCCATGTTACCTTTTGCCCCTGAGATTCTCTCTGCTATCTCTTGTATTCTATTGGTGATGCTTGCATCTATGTTTCCTGACTTTTTTCCTAAGATTTGTAACTCCAGTGTTGTCTCTTTTTGTGATTTCTTTATTGTTTCTACTTCCATTTTTAGGTCCTGAATGGTTTTACTCAGTTCCTTTACCTGTTTGTTTGTGTTTTCCTGTGATTCCTTAAGGGATTTTTGGGTTTGCTCTTTAAGGGCTTCTACTTGTTTACTTGTGATCTCCTGTAATTCTTTATGGGATTTTTTATTTCCTCTTTAAGGGCTTGTACCTCTTTCTCTGTGTTCTCCTGTATTTCTTTAAGGGAGTTATTCATGTCCTTCTTAAGTTCCTCTATCAGCATTGTGAGATATGTTTTTAGATCCAAATCTTGCTTTTCTGGTGTTTTGGAATATCCAGGGCTTGCTGTGTTGGGAGTACTAGGTTCTGATGAAGCCAAGCAGTCTTGGTTTCTGTTGGTAGGATTCTTGCGTTTGCCTTTCGCCATCTCTTGATCTCTGGTGTTAGATGTTTTTGGTGTCTCTGACTAGAGCTTATCCTGTCCTTGCTGCTGAGCAACTCCCCTGCAGTCTCTG
This sequence comes from Montemys delectorum, assembly GCA_019843815.1. Classification (NCBI taxonomy): domain Eukaryota; kingdom Metazoa; phylum Chordata; class Mammalia; order Rodentia; family Muridae; genus Montemys; species Montemys delectorum. The sequence goes on along the minus strand of JADRCD010102985.1, from coordinate 6,883 downwards.
GGCTGAAGCCTGCCCTGGAGGCAGGCCCTCCACTAGCAGGGAGGGGGCAGAGATCTTCCCCCATCTAATAAAAACAAAAACAAAAAAAGTTCTTGTGGGATTGTGCTGGCCTGGAGTGATCTATCTAGAATGGAGCTAACAGAGTTTATTGGCATTCAGAAAGGAGCCTGTGATGGTTAGTGTTAAGAATTTCACACAAGCTAGAGTCATTTGGGAAGAAGGATTCTCAATTGACCAAATACCTTCTTAAGACTGGTCTGAAGGCAAATCTGTGGTTCAGTTTCTTAATAGTGATTTTTTGTGACTTGCATGGCTCAGGTTATCAAACCTCAGTAGTCGGTATGAAGAATGAAGGGAAGATTAACACAGAAACAAACATTTAGTAAAATTAGGAATGTTCTAACTCCTCCCTACCACAACTAAGAACTTCAGCATGTTTATTAGGTATGGCTCAGAGGTAGGACTTAGCTAGTCTCTCTGGGAGGTCTCTAAGGTGACTGCTTTCAAGCTGTAAACATCCTTGGGGAGGAATCTGCAGTTGCTATCTTGCACACCCTGATCAATCTTTTATAAACACCCAGACTCAGACTCACAAGGAAAGCTATGTCATTTCTCTTGGGCCTGGTCCATATAAGGAGACAGCTTTGCTAAATGTTCTATATGTCCAAGTCTTTGAAATTCCTAGCATGGTCATGACCTTGTCAAAATACACATTATTCAGGAATTCCTCTGCCACCATACAGTGATTGATGTCAGAGGACCCAGCCAATGCAGGTGGTACCATGATCAAGACTGAGCAAAGCAATGTAGGCCAAGCCAGTAAACAGTAATCCTATATGACCTCTGCATTAGGTCCTGTCTCAAGACCCCAGTTCATTTGAGTTCTTCTTTTTTTCTTTCTAATCTATCAGAATGACTTTATTTAAGTATACTGGGTCCCACAAGGCAATGTGGCTTTGCAAGTCTGTGCAAGGGACGGGCTTGGGCTAATAGAGGTGAGCTGGTTAAGCACACGGCAGTCCATGGGTTGCCACACTGATTCCACACACAATAGCTTCGCTTTACATCTGGCAGAGGCATAAGATGGCGGAGAAGGTACACTGTCTGGAATCTGGAACTGAGATGAGACTTGGTATCACTGATGATGGTGCTGGTGAAGACAGGCTCACCCTAGCTTTGTACCGAGTACAAAGGCCCTTGGACCACTTCTGAGAGCAAGGCTGGAGCCAATCAAAGAGCACCTTGTTCTGGCCACTTCTCTTCATTCTGACCAAACCAGAACGGGCCTCCCTGACACTTTGACTTAGTCGCCTGGTCAATTAGAGTGGCAAAAGGCAATGTAAAAATTGAATGAAACAGGGATACTTCATAAAAATACCAAAAAGCAGGGAGATCCATTAATCCTTGAGACAAAGAGCTTCAGAAGAGTTTACAGAGTAAACACCCATCCCCAAGGAATGCATGATTCCAGCAAATGTCCCTGGGAGGGCAGTTCTTCCCCCCTCCTGTGCCACCAGAGGTATCTAATCCTCACCTGGAGGAGAAAGGTCAATAGAAACAAAAGAACAATGGGAAAGATAAAGTGTAACCAGTCCATGTTGTAAACTGTAACCAGTCCATGTTATAAGCTGTAAAACTCTGTTCTGAAAAGGTATAAAAACTTAGAGCTTTGTTTTCTCTGGGTCGCTCTTGTCCCGAATGAAGGGTGACCCTAGTATACTAGTTTAAATAAAAAAACCCTCATGCAAATTGCAGCAAGCTCCTTCCTAATTCTTCGCCAGTGGGGTACTCATGCCGAATATAACAGCTTGTTTTGTTTTAAAGGGTCTAGATCTCCAACACATCTCCCTCACAAGGGGCCTCTGCCAAAGAGTGGTGCTACTTCCTGTTCTAGAAAATCCAACCACAACCAGCCTGCTGGTTCCAGGGAAGTGAGCAAGTGGGGCTAGAGGCTGGCTTCATGTGCAGCCTCCAATCTCACATGGTCCTGAGGCCCATGAACAGTGTCAGTTCATCATCAGCAGGGAAGGACAGAGCCCCTGATACTGTGGAAAGCCTAGGTGCTGTAAACATTAGTGTAAGCAAGGTGACCAGTGGGCAGGAGACAGAGACCCCTCTCTGTAGTCCCTTAGTGAACAAACATAACAATAAATAAAACTTTGGTGATGGCATCAAAACCAGGATATATGAGAAGCAAACAGCAGGACCTGGAGCCCACAGTCCTTACACTGTCCCAGGACCCCTGGATGTGGCTGGGGCTTGTAAGTTAACCCTGAAGCTATCTCTTGTCCTCAAATGCCCAGAGTTGTCCTAATTCCTACCTGGTTCCCAGGTAGAAATGAGTGTACCCTGCTTTTTCCTTAACCCAGGCTCTAAGCACTGCTACAGTGCTGTTTTAGTCTCCCAAACACAAACTGAAACAAAACCAGACAGAACTTAACCCATGCCCCAGTTCTCTCTTGATCCAGAGGTGTAGACAGCACAGAATGACAAACAGGAGAGATAGCAGCTGCCTCCAGCCTCAGGGCACTCTGGGGTGAGGTGGGGCCAGCCCAGCCAATATTGGCAACAGCAAGGTCTCTCTATGGTAGTAACCATAGTTCCACACAGCTAGACAAAGACCTGGCTGAGAACAGAGTGAGCCTCTTCCAGAGCTCTTCTAGTATGAGGCCAGTTAGTAGTCAACCCCCAGAACCCAGGCCATCATCACCATGGTGGGTAGTTCAATGTCCTCTGGGCCACATGGCACTTGGTAGTCACATACACTCAGACCATACCCACACACTCACTCATACATACACACAGGCAGTTCCTCTCAAACACTCCCACTCAAGAAAGCCAGTTTTAAAGTGGAGGTAACATCAATGGTGGTGATGTTGATTTTCCTGTGGATGGATCGGGCACCATCTTCTTCATATTCATTTTGAGAGACCCACATCTTCTTAAAGGTGTACAGAGAAGCAAGGATAGAGCCTCCAATCAATGTGGAATACAGCTTCTCCTGGGGTTCAGATATTCTGATCTTCACATCTTTTGGAACTAGTTTCTTCACTTCACTCAGTAGGCTGTCTCCAAAACCTTTGAACAGAATAGAATCTCCTGAGAGGACAATGTTGGAAAAAAGTGTACATTGTAAATCCATGTCTGACTTCTGGATAGGAAACACCAGCACTTCATGGATACCTCTACTCTCCTCAACAATCAAGTCTGGCCTGAACAGCAGCTCAGGAGCCCAGAACCTGGAAGGGCTGATCTCAATGGTATGGCCATCGGCAGGTAGTAGTGAGCCTTCTCCGTCTCCAGTGGGGGTTTATGGACAGGTAGCAGATCTTTCCTTTATTGCCTTGACAATCTCAAACTCAGAGGAGTGGAAATCATAACCCCCCTTCTGTAGGCAGAGGCAGAAGTGCAAGACATCAAGGCCAGCAATGTTGATGTGCATGATAGAGTAAGGGATGGTGAAGCCTTCATAAATCAGGAACACATGGGTGATGCTATCCCCAGAATATAACACTAGGCCTGTGGTTCTGCCTGTAGCATAAAGACTAAGCACATCTTGCATGGAGATGAAGAGAGCTGGCACATTGCAGAAAACTTCTGCAGCTTGTTCCTGTTTTTTTCCAAGGGTTTAAAGGTGCCTCTGTAAGGAGCACAGACTGCTCCTCTGAGAAAGTCTGCAGCTGGTCTTTAGAATAGACATACTGCTAGATGCATTATACATCATTCCAGTCCTTGATGATGCCATTTTCAATGGGGTAGCAGACTAACAGCAGCCCCCAGTGCTCCTCAGCTTTGGGTCCAATGAAGATGTCACCTTTGAGGGCTCCTACCATGACAGGGACATGTTTGAGTCTGACCACATAGTTTGAAAAGCAGTATTTGGGGATCTAATCACCAGCAAAACCAGCTTTAGTTACACTGAATCTATTGTTGATCACAACAAACTGGTTGGTGATCACATACTAGGACTCCATGGCAGAGGGATCTTTGCCTCCAAGAAAAGAACTGACAGCCCAGTTGGCAGCAAATGCCACTGACCTCATTTGAGTTCTTGCTCTGCCTTTTGCAGCAGTGGACTCTTAGAGGAAAATGAAAGAAACCCTTCCTACTCTAAGTTGATTTTGGTCATGTTGTATCATAGCAATAGAGATCCTAACTGAAACAGAACCACCTCGAATGACATGTTGTTTTATCATAGCAATAGAGACCCTGACTGAAACAGAGCCACCATGACTGACAACTCATTAGGGTACCCTTGTAAAGCCCAACCAACTCCATTTTTAAAGAAATTTCATTTTATGCAAGACCAGGGGCTAAACTCCAATTACAGGAAGAAAATCAATCCTCCTGAGCAAGCTTTCTATGGCAACACACCCCTCTTAGCAAAAAGCTAGTCAGCTACAACAGCAGGGTCAAGGTACAAACAGATAACTTAATCATCTAGTTTGTCAAGTGATTTTTGTCCCAGTGTTCAGTTCTTGCAGATTATGTCAGAAATGCAGTTTTTAAAATATTAAATTGCTGACCTGTACAGAAATTCCCCAAGTTTGTTGTAACTATAATAAATATCATGTACTCCTAAACTTATGGCTCTCACTCTGATCCTCTCCAATTAGGAAGGTGAGAGACCTTGCGTACAAGCTCCTAATAAAAATCCTTATGTGTTAACATTGGAATTGCCTCCTTGGTGGTCTTTAGGGTACCTGCAACTTGGGCGTAACAACCTCAAGTAAGACATAAGGCACAAAGGTTTAGCAAGTCTTGATGTCAAGATAACATTTTATAAATTTAATACACATATTAAAATAAATATAGCTCAATTTTCTGTCTGCTCTCTCCCTGTGTTTTTAAAGACTGGCCAGATATGGCTGGATCCAGCGATATTACAGTGTGCAGCAATCCACAGTGTTTTCAGGGTCCCCAACTCCAGACAGAACATCTACAATGCAATTTCTATACCTAAGGTTGGACAACTTCCTGAAAGATCTGGAAGAAAGCTTGTAAGAGCCAGAGAACCAGGAACTTTCTCGGAGAGTCTGTTTTCAGTGTAAGAGAAACGTTTCACACATAAAATCACAACAATGTAATTACTCAATAAGGAATTAAAAAGTGGCCATATCAGTACTCCATACTGCCAATGAGGATGGAGTAAAAATCACAAGATCTGATGCTTAGATGAAGAGCTAAAGACAGTCACTGGCTGCTCAGAGAGAGAAGCAGTCTTCTCCAGGGATGAACCAATTAGTAGGTTATTCTGTTTCAATTGTTCATCCCTAAACACTGAGCCATATGAGTAACACTAAATATTCTTACACACACACACACACACACACACACACACACACACAATTAATTTTAAAAGATCATGAAATTAGGGAGTAAAGAGGACATGGGAAGAGATGAAGGGGCCAGATGAAGGGGTGGAAATGATGTACATTACTCATGTATGAAATTCTGAAATGAATATAAATTTTGAAAGATTTTACTATATATTTGGACTAGGGGCAAGACTAAGTATTATAAGTATTGTTTTACTGTATGAAAAAACTGATTATGATGTTTACTTTTATGTGTTCTTATACTTTAAAAAAGCAACAAATACTTTAATAATTTAGGGCTACAACATTTTGAACTCACTCAATGCTTCTGTAGATTTCTCTGATGATTACCCAGGAGTAGCCGTGATGCTTTCTCCTGGTAAGAAGAAAACCACAGGGGTTACTCTTCCTCAGCATTCTGAAAAACAAAAGAACCAAAAGTCATGATGTACTTTTCCCAGTACACACATGACATGTTTATTTTCTTTCTTCATATGCATCTATAAAACTAAAATGTAAATATGGAGAATAATGTTACACACCAGCTGCCTTTACTTCTCAAAAAGGGGAGGGAAGAGCTTTTGAGTGACAGAAGTGGATCAGCAACCATCTCTGCCCTGTCCCTGCTAGTGAAGGGCCTGCCTCCAGGGCGGGCTTCAGCCCAGAGACACAGGTGAGATCCTCCATTCTCTCTCTGGCGACTTTCTAAGGCACAGGCCTCAGGAGTCGAAGGGGAGTTGCAGGGTGGCAAGGACAGATCAAGCTCTAGTCAGAGACACCAAGAACATCTAACACCAGAGATCAAGAAATGGTGAAAGGCAAATGCAAGAATCCTACCAACAGACTGGGCCAGAAAAGAAATTCCTCCTGCCACATAATAGTCAAAACACCAAATGCACAAAACAAAGAAAGAATACTAAAAACAGTAAGGGAAAAAGGTCAAGTAACATATAAAGACAGGCCTATCAGAATTACACTAGACTTCTCACCAGAGACTATGAAAGCTAGAAGATCCTGGGCAGATGTCATACAGACCCTAAGAGAACACAAATGCCAGCCTCGACTACTATACTCAGCAAAACTCTCTATCACCATAGATGGAGAAACCAAAGTATTCCATGACAAAACCAAATTCACACAATATGTTTCCACAAATCCAGCCCTTCAAAGGGTATTAAATGGAAAACTCCAAAACAAGGAAGGGAACTATATTCCTGAAAAAGCAAAAATGTAATCTTCCAACAAAACTAAAAGAAGATAGAGACATGAACAGAATGCCAGCTCTAACTACAAAACTAACAGGAAGCAACAATTACTTTTCCTTAATATCTATTAACATCAATGGACTCAATTCACCAATAAAAAGACATAGACTATCAGATTGGGTATGTAAACAGGACCCAACATTTTGCTGCATACAGGAAACCCACCTCAGTGACAAACACAGACACTACCTCAGAATAAAAGGATGGAAAACAATTCTCCAAGCCAATGGTCCCAATAAAAAAGCTGGAGTAACGATTCTAATATCAAATAAAATCGACTTTCACCCTAAAGTGATCAAA
>JADRCD010102984.1:0-12100 GCA_019843815.1 Montemys delectorum | reverse complement strand
TGTATGAGTGTGGGTGTCTGGTGTGTGTATGAGTATGTCTGGTGTGTGTGAGTGTGTCTGGTATGCTTGTGTGGATGAATGTATGGTGTATGAGTGTGATGTTTGTGTGTGGATGAGTGTGTGCATGTGTGTGGTCTTTGAGGTGTGAGCATGAGTGTCTGGTGTGTTTGTGTATGAGAAGGTGCATGTATCTGGTATGTATATTTGTGGTGTTTGTGTGTGTGATGTCTAGGGTGTGGAGTATTTGAGTGTCTGCTGTGTTTGTATGAGTATATGCATGTGTCTGACACGTGTATGCATGTTTGTGGTGTGTGTGTATGAGTGTGTATGAGAGTGAACTTAGCTATTACCAGGCCTTGCAGCATATAAAAAGATTCTGTGAGTACTAAAACTAGAGACAGGGAGCACTGGCTGCAAATGGCTGGAGAAAAGCCCCTGGGAGGGAATGACAATGGACAGGAGGTGAAACATTTCGTTTATGCCAACAATCTACAGCGTCTAAGCCGTTACTTAGCCTGCACTGTCAGCTGGCTGACTCCTGTACTCCATAGCTACGTCCCTGCTGGGCTTATACCAACTGGGTTCTGGAAGGTCCCTTCACTCTAGACACAAACCCTAGACGGGGGAGAATTGAAGAACAGCAGGCCACACTCAGCATTGATAGGTGTTCTTAGGAATGCTCGAGGATGCGCCCCAGCCCCAGCCCCAGCCCCTAGGACTGGACACAGTGAGTCACATGGTCTCTACCAGCCCTCTTAAACCGTTTGCAACGAGCTGAAAGGATCTGACAACACAAACACTTCCTCGTAGTTAGTGCTTTTTATTTAGTCAAACGTTTGAGATTTGAGAACGTCGATAGAGCTGGAGGCGCAGCTCCACCCTTCTGACACCATAGAGAACCATTTTGTTCTGCTAGCGCACTTTAAGAAGAAACTGAGGCAGAGGGGTGTGAGGGAAGACCTGAGGCAGTCAACAAGGATGGGAAAGAGGCACCCTGGGCTCACCCAGTATCTTTCGCCTTTTGTCTCATTCTGCTGTCCTGTCTGGGTTTGGGAGATAGGTTAATTAGTGCCCAAACCCCACACTAGGACATTCCATGGGAGCAAAGGTATGGCTTGAGTTTCTCATCTTGTTACTAAGTGGTACTAACTCATGACATCACTGGTCTCTGGCCCTGAACAATTGATTATCATGAGTTGCTTTTGTGATGGGCCCCCGCTATCCTGCTTGCCCCCCCACCGTGGTCTCTGCTCAGTTTCCTCATCCTCTTTTTCTCTTAGAGCATGACAAAAGGAGAAATTAAGTAAATCCATTAAAAAAAAAATTTATTCTTACCAGTTCTGATGTTTCAAGTTTCTTGTTAAGGGAACACAGCTGTTAAAATGTAGGCTAAAGAGTCAAAGGCTGTAAGCAATCCCAGAGGGTAAAAAAAGCAAACAGAAAACACACTTACAAATCAGTTCTAGAGTTCACACCCTCCCATCTCACTCTCCACTTCTCACAAATATAGTTAAAAGTTTGATTGATAAACTAAAAAATACTTACATCTGGGTTTTACCACCACACGCTATTTGAACATTGCCACATAATTTAAAAGAAAGTCACTTAGAAGAAATTCAATAATCGCACCCTTCTGCCACAGAAGGAAGTTTTCCCATTAAGCAAAGGATTAATGCAGCAAAAGATCCTAAAGATTGTGGCACGCAGTTTAACTAGCTTTGCCACCAACCCCCACCCTGTTCTTGTCCCCTGGTGCATCTCCCTCAGCAGTCTACCTAGGACGGGAAAGGGCCAGCCAGTCCATTCAAATGCTAACCCCGCTTTAACAGGGTGAGACAAAGGGCTAGTTAGGGATGTTTGAGGACCTGCTAGAAAAGCCCCCGGAAAAAGGAAAGTCCTGAGCCTAGTGAGCGAATGAACTAGTTCACAAAAAAATGGGCTTGGAATGGGTGTTTTACCAAAACCTCCTGTGTGGGTGCTGGGGCTCTCTCAAGGGTGGTATGCTCCTATATAGCCCGCTGGGGATTTTCACTTGGAGTCAGGATAGCGCTAGGGAGGGGGAGGTGCCGAGAGGGAAGGTTGTGGGATAGCAGGCTGGACTAATGCGTCTGCTGTGACTCAGGTAGACCGTGGAAGGTTACTAATAGCAAAATGCGCGTTTCCTGTTTGAATACCCCAGGCACAGACCTGTTACACTTCTCACTTAGGCTTCTTTTGTTGTTGTTCTGTTGTTTTTATTTTGGTTCGTTTGGGTTTTTTTGTTTGTTTTTGTTTTTCCCCCGGAAACGGGGTTTCTCTGCAGTCCTGGCAGTTCGGGAACTTGCTCTGTAGAGCAGGCTGGCCTAGCACTCAGATCCACCCCCACCCTACCCCCCGCTGAGATTAGAGGTTTGCGCCACCATGCCTGGCTCTAGGCTTCTATAAAAGCAACGAGAGGTGGGGGTTATAGAAATTGGAGACACTTTTACATTTTTTATTTATTCCAGCAACAAGGCAGCATCCTAATTTAGCTAATGAAAAACAAAAAAACTAACTGCTGAAAAAAGTGCGGCTTCTCCACCTGTTAACTGGAAACCTGTTGCTTGGTAAACTCGGGCTACTAATACATCACAAGACAAAGTGGTGCCTAACGTCAGGAAAACGTCGCCGTCATCGTTTATATTGCCGAGCATTTTAAGTTAGGAAAGATTATGTTTCACTTAGGCAGTTTCACGCTTTCAACCCAAAAGCCCCCGCTTCCTTTGCGCAGGCTACACGCTCATTCTCTACCGCTGCTAACAAACTGCTTCCCGCTGGTGATCAAAGACGCAGTTAGCCGCAGTGCGCACAGCCCACCCTCACTTAAGTTCTGGGGGCTGCGACGCCATCCCAGGAAACAGGGTAGGTCCTGGAAGGAGACTACGTAATACGTTCCTTCTAGCAACTCTCCTCGTAGGAGCTCAGGAGCCCAGCCGTCTTTGATTTCAAGCTTTGAAACTGCTTTTCTTAACCAGATTTCCCAAATCATCCCATCAAAATATCTCAAGCCGCCGCAAGACCAGCCGCGCACACTTAAAAAAGTTTCTAAAAGGGTGAGATACAGTAGGTGCCTTTTACTTAAGATGAGCCTTTCTGCCCAAGGCTGAGGGGAGGGGAAAGCATTCCAAGGTGTGTTACGTGCTTGGCGCTGGGGCAGATCACCGACGACCTCCCCTCCCCCACAGGTTACAGATTCCAAATACAGCCCCACCCGAGCTGAAGATAGCCAAAATGGCTGAGCGCATCCTCCCTGCCACCTCTCAGTCCTAAGCGCAGCATCCGACATCTTCCCAGCTTGGGAAGTGCCACGATCTTTGGGTGCACCTTTGAAGGTGTCAGAGTGACAGCCACGACCCCCTAGCTCAGCCTGTGCCTTGATCCGCTTCACCTTTCCTCCCAAGACCACTTGGTCCGACTCTCATTCCTTCTCTCCTGCCTCTAGGGCCTAGGCGCACAGTCCCGGACCTCTCCGGACAAGTCGGATCCACTTAACCAGCTGCGCAATACCCCGATGTGATCCTAACCGTCCTGCCAACCCAGGTAGCCCAGAAGGGCACCCCATAAAGATCCCTATACCTCCACCGAGTGTCCTCCAAGCACTATTTATTATCGAGAAACTCCTGTCTGCGCGGGAAGGTTGGCTTTAGGACGCACGAGAGAGGTGCGCGCGCCCCTTTTCACGATCTCAGGCCTCCTCGAACCTCCAGAGGTGAGCGGTGTTAGCCAAGACTGCTTGCACAGCGTGAGGGAGCACTGGCTCCAGGGTCCCGCGGCCCCAGATTGGCCATACTGGTACCCGATTTCCAGGCTCCGCGCCGGCTGAACGCCACGTGCGACTTAGGCACCAGAGTTGTCACCGAATCCCAAACGCAGTTACTTTCTGCGCATTGCAATAGTGTAGCTATGGCGCAGCAGTCTCAGATCGCCAAAGTTGGTTTCGTGCACCTCCATACCGAGCGAGCCCCGTGGGCTCTACCTAAAGCCAACTCCGTTGCTGAAGACTAAGTAACCTCTCTAGGAGGAGGGGAGGGAACGTAGAAAACAAGTGACTTACCTTTGCCGTTTATGTGTGTGACTCCAAACCTGGGGCGCGCTGGGAATTCAGTGTGGCGCACCGAATTCAATGTTGTGCACCGGGTGCCAGCTTGGGGACCTCAGGTTGTCTCCAGCGAGGCACCAGAAAAGCCTCGCCGTCCAACAAACCTTTGGCCTCCCAAGCGTCCCTGGGTGCTCGGGAGAGATCTGAAGAGCCCTCTCTCCTTTTCCGAGGTGCATTTTGGGTTGATTAATGGGCACCGCTCCCTTCCCACCTTGCCTCCCATCTGTCTCCTTCCTCCCACCCTACTGTCTCAAGGACCCAGTTTGGTCAGGGCAACTAACCTTTATCCATGAAAACAAGGAGAATCTGGACGGAGTCACCCATTAGTGACGCCGGATGGGGATGGGCCCCTTTCTGGGAGGGGACTCCGGGGACTGGTCGCGACGACGGGCTGGCCTCTTGGTCTTGCAGCGGCGGGACTGCCTGTTCTCCTCCTTGCGCTCCTCTGACTCCTCGGGGTCCCGAGGATCCTGGTCTAAGGGCCCTCGCTGGGGCTCCTCCCCCTCGCTTGCGCTCTCAGGCTCCTGAGTGGTGGGCTGCGCACGTCTCGGGGAGGCGTCGGCGCTCTGCAACTTCAGAGCGTGCAGACGCTGAGTGAGTGACTGGTTGAAGGTGGCGCCTCGGGGGCCGCGCTCGTCCTCTGGCTCGGTTTCTGGCTCGGTCTCAGGCTCGGTCTCGAGTTCGGTCTCGAATTCGATGTCGGTCTCAGGCTCGGTCTCAGAATCGGTCTCGGTCTCGTAGTCGTCCTGATCGTACTCTAGGCACTCGGGGCGGGCCAGCTCAGGCTCAACCTCCTGGTGCTCGTGATCAGACTCAGATTCAGAGGACTCGGGGAGTACCTGTGCGGCAGCTGCAGCGGCAGGGGCGCGGTGGTGGGCGTTAAGGAAGCTCCGGCGCTGGGCGGCACGCTGCTGGGCGCGGGCGTTGGAAGAGGCTAGGGCGCGGAGGAGAGCAATGGAGCAGGAGAGCCAGAGGAGAGCGGTGGCAGCCCGGCGGCCTATGGGCGGGCACAGGTCGTTGTAATTATGGCGAGCTCGGCGCCACTGCTGAGCCCGGGACCTGCGATCCATTCTCTTAGGCGCTCACCGAGAAGCCGACTCACCCTCTGGCTCTGCAGAGAGTGGCCCCACTGCGCAAGGACTGTTGGAGCCGAAAAGGATTCATCTTATGAGGAAAGAAGCTGAGGTCTGGAGACCCCAGTCTCACCTCGGGGCAAAAAGAAGGGAGGTACCTACCTTCCAACCACTGCGAACTTTCTAAAGCTCCGCGCCTCAGCTTGTGGCTGTAAGTAAAAGAAAGGGATGGGTAAAGAAGAGAGAACGGTTGTCTCCTCCTGGCTCCTCTCGCTAAGTCTCAGACTCTGAAGTCTAAGACTCCGAGAGGTGCCTCCGCTGATCCTCTCGTCTGGGAGAGGATAGAGGAGACTGAGGAGAGATGGGGCAATGGGGCCCTATAAAGTTGCGCGGACTTCTGCCGGGCATGTGCAGTAGGGAGGTGTTTGGGGGCGGGAGTGCCTCCCCGCGAGCTGTGCGGTGGCGCAGAGCTCATGGCGCAGACCCTAGTGGGCCGGCAGGTGGCAGGCGGGAACCTTGTTTGAGTAGATTTGGCCAAAGCGTCGAGGTTTGGGGGTGAGGGGCTGATATTCGAGGTCTAGCGAGCGAAGGGAGTAAGATAGCTAGCTACAGGTTAGCGGATTTTAGAAGCCAAGTGTAGATTCCCACGGGGGGGTTTGTCCCCACTCCTCAACTTTTTCTCCATGAGCATAACCACCAAACAACTGAAAAACGAGAGCGCAAAAGTATTCAGGGGAATGAGAGTCCGTACGTGAATGAACGTGAATGAGTGTTAATGACCGAAGAGCTCGAATGCTTGAGGATCAGAGCCTCAAGCAAACACTAATCATATCAAAGGTGGTTACTTTTGTCAGAGCTGTTAAAGTAACTAATTATTAGAGCATTTTCCAAGAAGGCATGAACCCGGTTGACAAACAACCCCACCCCCCGCGGCTAGAGAGGTAGGAATTTGCAAGCCGATAGATAGTCAGCACAAGGAGAACACTGTTCCACTGAGGTGTGCTGGAAGACCATAGGAAAGGAGAGTAACCAAGAGAATGCCCTTCAACTGCTGCTCTCCGTGTGGAATTTTAGGCTAGTAATTGAGCACCACTCATACATTTCAGCTGAGAGGGTTCAACCAACGCAGCACTTGCGGAGCTCTGTTCTAGGTGCTGAAGACAGTGAGGAACCCGAACAGGTCTTGGATTAGAGAAAGGGGTCTTGAGGGGTTAATATATCTTAACCAGGGCATCAGCACTATTACTTCATCTAGGTCACGCTACATGAGAAAAGCAGGTACGTCAGCGAGAGCATCATGGCTAGGGGGCGGCCAGAGACCACTGGATCGTGCTGTCAGACTCGGAAGACCAAGGTAAAAGACTTGCTCCTGAGCGCTGGAAGAGCTGATGGACTTAGGTAGGTCCAGGAGGGAATGGAGCCCTGTGGGAAGTAGGTGTGGAGCTCGTTTATCTTGCCTATTGCTTTGTTAAATATAGAGTGCCTTAAAAAAAAACAAAAAAAAACTAAAACCAAAACAACAACAACAAAACCATAACACTAGCAGAGTTGTGTTATGGGGATGCATGAAGTCCTGGTAGGGTGTTTTTGTTGTTGCTTTTTTGTTTTGTTTTGTTTGCTTTTTTTTTTACATGGGACACATGTCACAGGTTGAACTGTTTTTTCCTTGAGTCTGTGTGAAGATTCCTAAGAAGAGGTGCTGTTGCTTCTCCACGCTGCTCCCCCAGGGTTCCTTGGAGGTGGAATTGTGAGCTCTGTCTTGAAGCTGGTGCTGGCCCTAGGTCACTTAACCTCGTACACTTGGACCTCAGCACCAGGCTCTCAGATGCAGGGTTACGGACTTAGGTCCTAGCTGTTCTGTGTGGTTGAAGATTGTGTCTCTGTGTCTTGACTGTTGGTGCTGCATCTTGTGGGTTAGGAGTTCATATGTAGCCTTAAATGCTATTGTGATAGAGTGGGATTGGGTTAGCAGAGCTCATAACCAGGTGCATGGCTATAATCTAATTGTGCCTTGCTGACTCTCAGTGTATTGCTTTGGCTCTTGAGCCCTTGCTTGGGGTTGTTTGGTGTGGAGATCTCGCATCCTTATCTCTGCCTTTCCAGCCTGACGAGTGGGGTGTCTGAGGGGTCTGACCGCTTCCATACACTTACCTTATTTTTTTTTTCAGTTCTATCGACGTCATATGGAGCACAAAGACGTTGGTCTAGCCAATCTTAGGGCACACGGAGAGAGGAAAACAGGACTGTGGGTGCTGGTAAATGCCCATTTGACGGAAACTGATGCCAGCTGTCAGCAGTGAGGTAGATGGTGGTTTTTTAGTGTGTGTAGGAAAGAGGGAAAGCTTTATGCCTATGATAGAGATGGCAACCCAGAGCCCATGCACCAAGGCTGCCCACATTATTAAAAAATAAGCGTTACATAATACATATTTTGGACTAGGATTCTACATTAGCATTGCTTTTTCTTTGCAAGATGCATTTTAATCAGCCTATGGACATTTAGCAAAACATAACATTTTCAAGCCCCAGTCATCTGAATAGTTACAAATTCATTTCAGCATGTGTTCAGCGTGGACTCCAGGAGGAGCAGGGCTGCACTGAAAGACAGCTCCATCTTGCACTTAGTGCCGAGGTCGAGCAAATGGATCTGCACAGAAAATGCTCTTTAAAATGCATTATGTGCATGACTTTAAAAAGTGCTTGCTGCAGAATGAATTTCAAAAGGGACCGAGTGGGTGATGAACGACCTCAGTTGTTACCAGTTGAGGTACAAGGGGTTCTCTGTGTCTGCTGGTAAATAAAGTGTGGTCATATGTTACTTCAGGCTCTCCAGAAGGAGGCTCCTAGACCAGCTGGGCAGGAAAGCAGGTTCCAGTTGGTTACAGGATCGTACAGAAGTGTCTCCTCTGGATGCATCCATCGTGAAGAAGATTGTTCTGAGCTTACAGGATTGCCCGACTTGTGGAAAAGGCTTTACTAGTGATCTCACATAGCTCCAGGGGGCAAAAGGAGGGCCTATGGGCGCTATATGCAGTTGGCTTCAGCCCGAGGAAGAATATTCTAGCAATTAGGGCTCTGAAGTAGGATGGACTCTTGATCAGAAGCTATGCTAGGTCAAAGGGCAGGGTGACTACATGCTAGATAGAGAAGTGTCCGTTGTGTTTGGGAAACTGCTAGAGTTAAGACAAGGTTTGACGACAGCCCTCTTCAGTTGTCCCCCAGGGCCGTAGGAGAGGGCTTGAGGGCGGGGTTAGGGGTTGTCAGGCCTCTCACTCTGTTTCGATTTCATTCAGAAGACTGACAGGAGGGTACCTGAGAACCTGAGTACCTGAGAATGACCCAGGTAGCTGAAGGTGGAGCGTTGGGCCTGTTCTGGAGCCCCTTTAAGCGGCAGCCTGACAGGCACTGAGCCTGCTCTTAGGCACGCACTCACTCATGGAGCCAAGGCATCAGTCAGGGCCATCTATTCATTACATCGGCTCTGAGCCTCCCCTCCTGGAGCTATCTGTGAAACTGGCTACTTAATGATCATGAATTGAGTCACTCTTATGACCTAGACGCTGTTCCTAGCATTGTGGGGAGATCGAAGTCAACGAGGATGAGCAGCAGCTGCCATCCAGTGACACGAGTCCATGTGAGATCACAGGTAGAATTCTTCCAGTTTGTCTGTTTTGCTCTTATTTTTCAGACTGAGGCTTGCCCCCATTCTACCTGTTCCATGTGCAGAGCGATGTGCTGGGAACCAGTGAGTCACGTGAGTCTAGGGGCTTGCAGACGATCATCCCAGGGCTACAGGTACCAGACCTACAATAGAGGCTGGGTTCTGCTCTGCCTGGCCAGCAGGCACAAGCACTCGGACGTGGTTTTAGACGATCACTGGAAGGGAACGTTTTTGGAGATGGAGAGCTTTTCAAACTTAACTTTGGAGAGAGATGAATTGAGGGACTTTGAAGTGTTCCCTATCCCTCCCTGTGGCAATCAGCCAGAAATGCTCAACCCCACTGAGAATTTGGCAATGGCCCCTCCCCTCCTGTCTCCCAAGGGGACTAGGCGCCATGGGGAACATGTGGTCTGTCTCTCTAGGTGCTATTACTCAGACCACACTGATCTCAGTTGACTCACCATTAGAAATGGTGAAAACTCCAAGCTCCTGATTTTGTAATTTAGGGGGAAAGGACAGGTAAAGCTAAAAGGAAACAGTTTGGGGGGTGGGGAGGCATCTTTAGGATGTGTCTAGGTTCTGTCCTGACCGTCATTGGGTTTATCTGTGTTGTTCCCGTTGGGAGTAAGATGGGGTCAGAGCTGAACCCATCAACCTGGCTTTTCTTGCCCTCCACTGTATGCAGATCAACACATAACAGAACTCCTGTCTTTACCTCTTTGTGAAATGAGTAATTTCAACATAGGAGATCCAGAGAAGTGCCCAATAGGTCCTTCCCTCACAGAGCTTGATGCACAGGCCCTCTGAAAAGTATGGTTCCTTGTTTGGTTTTGTTTGGTCCTCTGGGCTCTGACCATTGTTTTATACTTTGCCCACGTCCCAGCTTAGATTTAGAGTTATCTCATCTGCTCTCAGCTGAGATAACAGTGTGTAGGACTAGTCCAGCTGCCTTTGATCTTGGATGTCTTCTACCTAGAATTGAGTCTTGCGGTAGAAACACTGTTGGCTGCTCTGGGCCTGACTACCCAAAAGGCCTCACTCCTAGCTATGCTTTTGTCCAACTTTCCTGAGCATCTCACTCCCCCTCCAGTCACCATGGACAGAGAGCCTCCTTTGTCTGAGGTTCTGAGTCACCCTTCAGACCTGGGGGAGGGAGCCAGGGAGTGGGCGAGCCTCCAGCCAGAGGAAAGGAGCCCTTAGTGGTGTCATGGTTCAGGCTCCAGCTCATAGAATCCTTTCAGCTTGAGCTCTTCAAACTGTGATTAGACCAATTTTACATGTCTAGTCACTGAGGCCACAGTAGATTGGGACTCTTTCTATATGTGCAAAGTGAAGTGGAGAATTGAGGCAATTATCTTCAGGCAAATGAGTCTGGGCTCTGTAATCAGCCCGCCCTGATAACTGGGCGGACTCGGCCTCATGCACAGAGCTTTGCTTTGTGATGAAGAGGACTCTGAGGTATTTGTTTATTCCTCACTTGGCTTTGTTTTCAAAGGCGGTGTGCTGGACCTCCCATCCCATCCTGCCCTCTGCAGTAGTTGGGCTAAACCCCACTCCAATCCCTTGGGCTCAGTGTACTGCCCAGAAGCCGCTCAGGTGTGCATGTGGGTGGGTGATCTCCCCCCGGGTCCCTTTAACCCGCCTCTGTCCATGCTCTGGGCACCACCCTGAGATCCTGAGCCAGTGTGCTGGCTCAGGTATATCGTTAGGATGACATGATTCCTAATGGGATTCATGAGGACTGCATGGCACACAACGAAGCTTATGACTGGAGTGTCATCTTAGGTCCAGAAGTGAAGGAAATGGTCCCAGTCCTCACTGTTGTGATTAAACCCTTCATTAATTGTGGGCTTTTCCTCATGCTAGCAGTGGCTTCCCTCCTGACCCTGGACGGATGGAGCTGGATGAAAACTTAAAAGTCATGTAATTTCCTGTGGGTTCTCTGGGAGCCACAGATGCATGGGAAGGCCCTGTGGTAGTTTGGGTGCCCAACCGTAAGGTGGGACAGAGCAGGCAGAAGATCTGTGGGCACAGCATCCCTCCCTCACGCAACAGCACAATTAGAGAACACCGTGTTTTAATCTGCTGCCTCGGCCGGTGTGCCTTTGACTTAAGTGCTTTAGGAATGGAGGACTTGAAATGGACTTGGGAAATGTGGGTAGGAAGGGCTGCTTTCCCCTCAGAGTCAGGAAATAGCCATCTTGTCCCCTTGACATTTCTCTAAGAAAGCAAGGAGAGAGTGGGGGAAAGAGGGAGGGAGGGAGAGAGAGAGAGGGAGAGAGAGAGAGGGAGAGAGAGAGAGGGAGAGAGAGAGAGAGAGAGAGAGAGAGAGAGAGAGAGAGAGAGAGAGAGAACAAACCTTGCGTCTATCCTGGGCTAAGTGGGTTTTGAAGGAGGTTTCTGCCTCCAAGGGTTGACTCATCCTGTGTTCTGTACTTTCTTACTGTGATCTTGTCTTTTCCTGTTGAGTTTGTTAGATTGTTAGATTGTACTGTCTTCCCAATAGGTCCCTTGGTTGCTTTACAGCCTGGCCCTCATCGTTTTATGACCTGCTGGATGGAGCCTGTGGCTTCCTCCTGTGCACTGCGTCCTCACTCTCTGAGAGTTTTGACCATTTATTTTCCTATACAAATTTAAAAACCATTTTTATCAAGTTCTATAATGGCCTTGGTGATATTTTGCCTGGAACTGCATTCAGTCTATAAATTAAATGAGGAAGCGCCGTGGTCTCTTCTGCATTTAGTCTTAAGCCTGGAGTCTAGTCTCTTTATCTATTCAAGTCTTTCCCACATTAAGGGTTTGTGTGTTCTTTATACAATTTGGATATAAAATGTGACATTTGCCACTTGAAGAGATACATAGGTTTCTCAGGCATTTGATGCCTGCGTTGCTTTGTGAATGGGCTGTCTGATTTTCATTAGGCTTTTAGGCTGTTTATAACATGTTTATGGGATGATATTGATTTTTGTACACTTCTCTCATATTCTGCTACTCCTGGAATTGGCTGGTGGATGAGGCCCCTAGTAGCTCTCCAGTGGATGCTCAACTGTCTTCTGGAGAGAGTGGAGAGGGCTCGGCTCCTCCACCACCGACTGCCCAGCACTGCCATGTAGGAAGAGAGAAGCACAGACAGAGAGAGCATTGAGTTTTCATGCTGAAACTCATTTAGGGAGAGACTAACCTTTACTGGGGCTACCTAAGCCTCTTTCCTACCTTTTAGGTTTTGTTTTTTCTTTTCTTTTTTTTTTT
>JADRCD010102982.1:968-13495 GCA_019843815.1 Montemys delectorum | reverse complement strand
ATGGTCAGCGAGACTTAGCTCTTGCACCCCGTGGGGTCTTATCCCATTGCACACGGGAGAGTGAGTCAAACTGCCATATGTTCTCGAGGCCCGCTGCCTTTGGCCCCTACGACGGGATTAGGCTGATGCCACAAACCAGGAGCACACCAATGAGTAGTGATCCAAAAAGATCCCACCGATCTCTTGGTACTGGTAATGGACAGCACATCAGCTAGCCTAAGACACGGGGCATTGGCCAGTGCCTATCATTTAAAAAAAGAAGGGAGAAATGTAAGAAGCCGCAGTGAGCGGTGATAGCCAGCAGATGGCGTTGATATCTAGTGCTCTCCCAAGTTTACAGATAAACTGCGCATGTGCCTAGGGACAAAGACCGCCAACTCACGAGCCTGCCCGGGCGTATTGGGTTCCTGAGCAAACAGCCAATCAGAGATGAGCATGCCGCTCCAGGGCATATATAAACAGTGTTTCTGGGGTATCGCGGGGTCGCCCTCTAGAAGAGGGAATAAAGATTGCGGAAGGATCGTGCTGTCCGTGTTTTTCCTGCCGGCTCGAACGACATAAAATATCTTAGAATTGGTCATTATTCAACTCACTTCATGCGGGCCTTATCTAAGAGCTGTGTATTCAAATTTTGTTTCTATCACCTATTTGGCAAACTACACAACTTTGTTCATAGTGTATATTTGGCCACTAAACTGACCATGGGCTAACTGACATAGGAATTTTACTATTAACCCTTTCCTTTTGCTTAAACAGTTGATTTCTTTAAATTAATTTATATGGCTGTTTTTTAATCTTCAAAAAATTGCTTCTTTTAATTTTGAAATCATAATTGCATCATTTCTCCCTTCTGTTTTCTCCTTCCAAACCATTCCATACACTCCCTTGTTATTTCAAATTCATGATCTCTTTTTTCATTCACTGTTGTTACATTGTCGTTACATACATATGTAATTATAATATTTTTAAATATATAATTATAATATTTTAAAAATATATAATTACATTATTTCTGCCTCTCTCTCTTTCTTTCAACTCTTTCTGATTTCCAACTCTTCTCAAAATCATGGCATCTTTTTACTTAATTATTATTGTTACATGTATATATAAATAAATGTACAAATACAACCTACTGAGTCCATTTACTGTTGCTTGTATGCACATATTCTTAGGGATGACCACTTGGTATTAGATGCCAGTGAGGGGGCTCTCCCTGACAAAGACTAATTCTTACCTTCTCTCAGTAGGCATCAATTGCCTATAACTCTTAGTCTAGGGGTGGGGCCCATGAGATTTTCTCTTTACATATTGGTGTTGTGATTGTTCAGGTCTTGGTTAGGTGACCATATTGATGAGATTTTATGTGTGTGGCTTCCTTATGATATATAGGAAATACAGTATTCAAGCAGAGTTGCTGGCCCTTTGGTTCTTTTGCGTTTTTTAGCTAGAATTTTTTTTTTATTATTATCTTTGATCTTTGTTAACAGTCCAGTCACTATCCCCTCTGACAGTTCCTCATCCTATTCCTCTTACCATGTCTTCAAGAAGATGTCACCACACCCTCCACATCCTGCCAGGCCTCCCCATCTCAAGGGGAGGCTCCAATGCCTGACATTATTACTGATGCTATGATGTACTTACAGAGCCTATTATGGCTACCCTCCAAGAGGCCCAAGAAGCAGCTGACTGAGACAGAAGCAGATACTTACACCCAACCAATGGTCTGAAGTTGGGAACCCTTGTGGTCGAACCAGGATAAGGCTCGACAAAGTTGAGGAGGAAGGTGACCCCATAGGATGACCAGCAGTCTCAATAACCCTGGACCCTCGAGATCTCTCAGACACTGAGCCACCAACCAGGCAGCATAGACTAGCTGGTTCAAGCCCCCCAACACATATACAGCAGAGGACTGCCTGGTCTGGCCTCAGTGAGAGAAGATGCACCTAACCCTTGAGAGACTTGAGACCACAGGGAATGGGGAAGCCTTTGGTTCTTAAAATCTTTCCTTCTCCTCTTTTCTGATATTACTTGAGACTTAGGTTTAGGGTTGTATTGTAGATTTATCAACTGGGGTTGGCCTCCCCACAGTTAGTTTTTCTCTATATTTTGACATCTAATGAGGATTGAGAACTACATTTGTCTGCAGACATAAGGATAAGCATTTAGGATTTAGTTAAGACTACGCTGATTTCGGAAGCTGCAGTTAGAGATTCCCTTGTATGTTCCATGTCTTCTCCAGCCATGAGTAGATATTTCTTATTTGCCTCTTGTGCTTTTAATGTGTCAGTTATGCTCTTCTTGAACTTCTTTAGCTTCATATCTTCTAAGACATCATGCTCTTATGATTATTTTTTTCTCTATTGCCTTTTCTTTCTCATTCTTATGCTTTGCCCTGTTCTATGTAAACACTGGTTTCCTAAGGTTCCCAATAGAAACTTCTCTTTAATTGTCTAGACATTTTGTCCACGTAAGTCAGCTTGTTCTCAGAATTTTAATTAAGACAAGGTTAACAGACAATACCAAATTCTATATCTTTCAAACATAGTGAGGAACAACACACAACTGCTTAGACAGCAGTGGTATGTAGATGTATCCTTCTACATATTCATGTTCACATTCAAAAACTAACTTTTTGTTTGTTTTATTTGGCTTTATATTTGAAAATCTATACCTCTTTCAGTTTTATTTAGTGTTAAATAAACACTCTATCCTTCCTGGTTTATTGGAGTCTATTATCCTCTATTGTGTATTTCTGTATACCTTTCTCTTAGTCTGGAATGCTCATTCTTCTTCTCGTAAATATGTGTGTATTTTTCAAGAATTAGCCCAAGCATCACTCCTCCTCTTTCAGTCTGGCATTCAGTCTCCTCTTTCTATCACAACTGAATATTAGCATCACACTCAATTGTGTTTGGTAGGCTGGAAGGTGGAAATGTATACGATATTCGTTTTTGCAACTTGACTTTTCAGGGTAAAGCATTCCTTAAAATAATTTATTTTTTATTTTTTATTTATTTATTTTTTATTTATTTATTTTTTTGGTTTTTTGAGACAGGGTTTCTCTGTGTAGCCCTGGCTGTCCTGGAACTCACTCTGTAGACCAGGCTGGCCTCGAACTCAGAAATCTGCCTGCCTCTGCTTCCCAATTGCTGGAATTAAAGGCGAGCGCCACCACTGTCCAGCTCCTTAAAATCATTTCTAAAGCCCACTGCAAAGAATCTACAGTTAATATGAATTTTTTGTTTAGATCATTATTAAAGACACAATAGTAAGTGTGGTTAACACTTATTCTTGGCTACTGCTTTAGACAATTGGTAGTCTGTATCCTTCAAAGACTGCCTTCAAGGATTTCTGTCTCATGTTATTAATGTCTGTGTATAAGTTTTCTCCCTCCATTGAATGTGGCTTGAATTTAGTGGCCTGCTTCTAAGGAATACAGCACATGTGATTGCAAGATACTTCTGAGATAAAATTGCAAAGGAAAGTGACTTCCTTGTTGATTATATTCTTTTCTTACTTGCCTTGATGAAATATGTTGCCATGTGAGTTGTCATGGGGAGAAACCCATGTGACGAAAAACAAAAGACAACCTCCTACCAATAGTCAGTATTGAATAAAGTTCCTAGCCAAATAAATTGAGAAGAACTGACTCCAACCAACACCCGCATAACTGAATTTATCCAGACATTCTAGCCTGAAACGTTAGCCAAACATCCTGATAGCAGGGAAATGAGAAAAGATGAAACAGAAGACCCAAAATTCTGACCCAGAAAATGTGAAGAGGTGCGTACCAGTTGTTTTCAGCGAAGGTAGGTGTCTTGGGAGGACAAGAAAAGACATCAAATCTTTTGGATCTAGAGTTATAGGTGACTGTGACTGCTTAATGTGAACAGAGAGAAGCATTTCTTTTCCTTTGCAAGTACAGTGCAAGCGCTTAACTACTGAGCCCCAAATTCTTAACTCCATTATAGCATAAACTTGTCTCCTGTTGTTCTATAAGTGTCCTAAGCATCATTTTAATAGGTTTATAAAATAGGGTACATTGATGTCAGGGAAGGGGACAATATTTGAAATGTAAACAAATAACCAATCAAAAAAAAAAACTAAAATACAAAATTAAATTTGACAATTTTTCTCCAGATATTTTCATATTTAATCTTGGGAATTCAGCATAGTATTACAGTCCAAATATTTAACTTTGAAATAAGACAAGATTTTAGTGTTTTTTGGTTTCTACAGATAACATCAGATAGTAGATCATTTTCTATACTTATTACTTCAAATATTTAGTGAGACAATACACATAAATTGCTTAATTCATTGGTTGGTACATAATAGATATTTAAGAAGCACCAATGTATAATAGACATTATTATTTTGGACTTATAATAGACATTATTATTTCACACTGCATCCTAATTAACTACTTGGTAGAAAGACTTGTTGATATCAGTATAGATGAAGGAAATCTTTATATACGAGGGAATATAAGACAAAAGATAATTTGAATTTTTACTAACTAGACCTGTAATGTTACTTAGAGTTGAAAATAGAGATGAAAATTTATATCACATGCATTATTTAGTAATATAAACCAAAGGGCCAGTAATACAGTTATTTAACAGTTGGTGCTAACATTGACAAGCCTACTTTGAAAGTCCTTTGGCTTATACATGTACTTGTTACAAACATTATTGCCATCTGTATCTTTTGTACTTCAAATTGATGAAATGACAAAATAGGTTGTGAAAGTTGGATTATAAAATTAAAGGAAAATTTATTTGGAAGGACTCAAACAATGATCCATTTTAAAAATAATTTTTATTCTCTGCATCTCAATGTGTAAGTGACAAAAAGTGCGTAGAATTCTACAGTCCTTACCTTTCTTGGGGATGAATTAAATAAAGAAAAGCAGTCACTGTCTTTGATGAACAGCATATTTTTGTTAGCCATTTTCCTTACAGATGTCTTGACAAGGCATAAGTGACTTTATCATTACCACTTCACTTTTCAAAGGCTCATCTTCATTTTTCATTTGGTTTTGTCAGACTCCAAGAGAAAACATTCACATAGAAACTGTGTGGGTGAAAATTCTGGCATGTCTACAAATCATTGTATGCTAATTAAATTCTCTGTTATTGGAATCTTTTAGTCTCCTTTTTACAGGAAGATATCTAAAGATAATTAAAGGAAATGCTACATTCAGAGAAACTTTCAGGCCTGGGTACATTATCAAAGTAATCCATGGCACCGACGACTTGTCTACAAAGGAAAAGTTGCCATGGATCCTTGACAGTTTATAACTTTAATCAAAAGTATTTTATTTCAATAAAACTGTTGCTAATAGGGAGTATCTCAAACATCTTACAATGATGGCCATTCACATTAGATACATGATTATTTCACCTAACAGTATTTTACAGGTTGTTGAACATGTAACATAGTAGGTGCCATCATGTGTGGTGGACTGGGTAACCAGTCTGCCTTTGGGACTTCTGTTTTATCATTGATCAAATGGTAAATACAAAGGCACTTACCTTAAATTACTTTTTAAATTAAAAAAAAAAAGATGTCATCAGGGCACAGCTGGGGCACAGTCCTTTGATCCCAATACTCAGAGGTAGAGGCGTTTAGAGCTCTGTGAATTCAAGGCTAACCTGGTCTATATAGGGAGTATCAACTTAGCTAGGACTACACAGTGGATTCCATCTAACAAAAAGAAAAAGAAACCAAACAAATAAGAAAGAAAGACAAAAATAAGGAAGGAAGAAGTAAGAAAAGAAGAAAAGGAGGAAGGAAAGACAGAAGAAAGGGAAGAAGAGAAGAAGGAAAGAATGTAATTATCTGCACTGCATGCCAAAAGTATAAGTACTCAAAGTTAACATTTATTCCATTACTATAATTTATGGTACTGTCTTCACAGACAGTTTCTGGAAGATTAACCTATTGATTTTTTTTAATGCTCCCTAATGGCATTTCTTTCAAGAAATACTGATGATATTGAGGCGGGAAACTGAATTCTGGCTGCCAGCCTTAATCCATAGGGATTCAGTGTTTTACTTCCAGTCTCATAATAGAGGAGTTTTGGAGGTTGGCTTAGTTGTCCAATGAAGCTCTTTGAAGGCTGTATCCTTTTAAATGCTACAAAGCTAAACCTTTCCAGAACAAACTTTCCCCAAAACAACCTTCCCAGAACAGTCCGTGAAATCAAGGATGCCTAAATACGGCCTGCATAGCCCATAGTAATGTTGCTTGTATGTATTTGATTCTACATTTGATTTGATTACATATATATATATATATATATATGGTGTTTGTGTATGTGTGTGTGTGTGTGTGTGTGTGTGTGTGACTGTACCTATGCACCTATGTGTGTAACTACAGTTAAAGAAGTGGATGGGATGAATTTGAGAAAGTTCAAGGATAAATAAGAGACTTGAAGAGAGGAAAGAAAAAATATATTTTAATTTAAATAAATAAATAAATGACTACTCTAACTCCCCCCAAAGTAAACAAATCCTACCATGATATCTATCACATACAGGAAATACCATGATATCTACCACATACATGCATACCATGTAGTCTTAAAATTTATCCCCTAGTTTGTCAAATTCTTTCGTAAAACTACATAAGAAATGCTTTCATCATGGAAGAAGCTCTTACTGTTTTTCTGTGTGGAATGTTTGTAGCAGCTGTTCCTTGCATGGAAGGTCTCAGCCACCCAGAGCAGCTGGATATGCACCCTCTGGTATCACTCTTGTTTTTCCTTTCTAGCTTCCTTTAGTTGTGCTTGCCCTGAATTCATAGTTCAGCTCTTCAGTTCTTCTGTCAGTCTCCAGATGATCTGTGTTGGAAGTCTTTCAACACAACTCTGGCTGCGACTTAAGACACTTTCTCTTTTTAGTTCTTTCTTCCTCAGTTTTGTTTCCTGCCTCCAGCCAACTCTCAAATTCTGCCACTGACAACAGTGGCTCTGAGAAGTCACCTGATGAAACTCTTTCTGTCTCAAGACCAGGAGTCAGTAAGGACCCCACATCTTGAGTGTTCACAATCTGTATGTTTTCCTCTAAAGCCAGCAGCTCATGCCCATTCTCATCCAAAGAGACGTACAGTCTGTGAAGGCCTGAGGGGTTGACTTAGTCCCCTTGTGCTGGTCAGTTTTCTGTTAATTTAACCAGTATAAGGGACAATCAATTGATAAAGGGAAAGTAATTTGTTTTGCTTCATAGTTTTATGTTTTATTGGTGATTGATTTGGCCACATGCTTTTGGTCTACTATTATGGCATATTATGGTAGGTATTAAGTTGAGAAAAACCAGTCACTCTACAGATGGTAAGTGAAAGACAATCCTTTTGAGTCCACCACAAATATGTGACCTGTGACCTAAAAAAGCCCCTCATTATGCCACCATCTCCCACATGTTCATTCTTCAACTACCTAGGCATAAAGCTAAGGACTAAGACTTTACTACATATACCTTTGGGGGACATTTAAATTCCAAGCTATACTAACTTCAACCAGAAGCAAGTTGAAGTTGATCCTTGGATGATAGGTGCTATATTTAATCTTTGTTAATAAGAGCATAAGAAATTTCACCAATGCCCTTTGAGACTCTAGGTTTTAGTTTGAAAATGTAGTGGTTTTTTTTGATAAATATTTCTGAATGTAAATCCCTCCAGTATTGACGGAGACATTAGGAGATAATGCTCTTGATCTCTGCTATTTTTTTCTCCAAACATTAGGTGAGGTTTCCCTGGGTCATTGAGTTCTCTGGACCAGTCTTCTTGCAGCACAGAGAACTTAAGGCTTAGAAACTTTCTATCTTAACACTAATTGGCTTCCATGGGACATGACTATATCCTTTAACAATAATACAAATTTCACAGTTTACAGCTTTGTCATTCCAGCCTGAATTACTGACATCAGTGATAATGGGCAGGTTTTTTAGGAATATTTTGTCTACCTTACAGTCTTAGTTAGGGTCTCCATTATTGTGAAGAAATACCCTGAGAATGGCAACTCTTTTTCCCCCGAATTAGATATCTTCTCTGTTTGCATTTCAAATGTTATCCCTTTTCCTTCTTTCCCCTCAGAAAACTCCCTGCCCCATGCCCCTCCTCCTGCTCATCAACCCACCCACTTCCACTTTCCTGTCGTGGCATTCCTCTACACTGAGGCATCGAGCCTTTACAAGACCAAGGGCCTCTCCTCCCATTGATGCCATATAAGGCTATGCTCTGCAACATATGCAGCTGGAGCCATGGGTCCCTCAATGTGTACTCTTTGGTTGGTGGTTTAGTCACTCTTAATAAAGAAACCATTTCATTGTGGCTGGCTTACAGTTTTATAGGTTTAGTCTACTATTGTCATGGGAGGAAGCATGGTAGTATATAGGGAGATATGGTGCTGGAACCAGAGATGAGAGTTCTAAGTGACATTGAGCCTCTGAAGCCACAAATCCCACCCCTCAGTGACACACTTCCTATAAGAAACCCAACAAGGCCACACCTCCTAATAGTACTATTCCATATGAACCTATGGGGGACCATTTTCATCAAATCACCACATTCATATATTACATTTAGGTCTTGTGAGAAATTAAAATAAAAAAAACAATAAAGAAAAAACATGTACCAGCAGTTTATATCCTTGACCAGATTTGACCCATGAAATGTCAGAGAAACACATGCTTTTGTAAGAGATCAGTTCCTCATTTTTCCAGAATCTCACTGTCATCAATGAGACTGGCTTTCACAAAGCCTGGAAAACACACATGGACTTAACTGGATACTGCTAGAAAGTGTGCTTAAAAGCTTCAGTGTTAAGTTGGAAAACATTGTATTTTATACTTTCAAAATATTATGTTTCAGTGCATTTTAAAAATACAGCTCATATAGCTGTGATGGAGAGTAGTTGAACGTATTAGTGTAGTTTTCTAAGAAGCATGAGACAAAGAAATAATTTCTTATTTGATGAAGGTGACAAGATTACGTCTTAAAAATTCCTTCCCAGAAATAAGACAAAGAAACCCTCATTTAAATAGCCAGTGTTATAAAAATGCTGGGGAATAGAGGATTCTTGGGAAACATAACTTTCTGTATTATTGGCCTAAAAAATGGAAAAAATACCTTTAAATGATTGTTAACATTAAAGTTAGTCTTAAATTACAGCTGAGTATTGTGGTCATGCTTGTGTCCCATATACCCAGGAGATTAAGGTGGAATCATTGACCAAGGAATTCAGGGTCAACATAGGCACATAGCAAGACCAAAAGAAAATAGAATGGAAGATAATGGTTATGTTTGTATTATTTCAACCCCTTGATAATTTCATTTCATCGTCAAGTATATCTTTGCTATAGGTAATCCTAGATTTTGGAAATTGTACATATTTATTTTAAAGATATAACCATGTGGGAAATATAAATAAACAAAATAAAAATGATAAAAGCTCAGCCCATTATTAAATCCTTTGATAGTAAATATTTAAATATGTATTATTATTATTAAAATTGGAAGGAATTAGAAGGAAGTACAAATTAATAATTACTATAAGAAAGCATTAAACATGTATCATCTCACATAGACACTGCAAACTGGAAATTTTAAATAAAAAAAGAGTAGTTAAAAATATAGTTTAAAAATTAAAGGTGAATCATTTATCTTTAAATAACTATGATCTATTTTTCTACGTAAGGCATTGATGTTTCTTGACTTGAGAATATTAATGTTCTTTGGAATCATAGTAACCAAAAGGTCAGTCAATAAGGAAGGCCTGTCCAGGGAGCCTTCTGCTGGAAATCCTGTTTTTGGCAAGCCCTAAAATCTCCCTGACATCCAGTTTCTCTAATATTTCCTGCATGCTTTCACAGCACTATTGTGAGGGTTTCTATGTCAATGTATATAAACTAGATGTAAAGAAAAAAAACCCCACAGGTCATAATATGAATCTTGAATTACTGTGAATTATAAGCCAGTTATTTCATTTCTTTTTTTTTTTTTTAATTCCAGATGTTTGTAAGTCTGGCTTCCTTTCATCACTTAGATTTTACTTCCGCTTCTCAGAGAGGGCTTTTCTGAACAGTTAATTGAATATAGAAAGGACTACCTATTGCCAACCACTCTCTGTCTTGCTGTCATCTCCACAGCACTCATAGCTCTCAGAAACTACCCCAAACTGTGATGCCTGCTCTTATTAATGTCAGCCCCAGGAAGGACATGCTGCTGTTATATTCAGAGCTAAGTTTCCATTCCAATGAAGGTCTATGCTCTTAGGATCACTCCTGCCTCCCAACACAGGCACTGGAAATGAATTTATGTCTCAGAGTGTTGTGTCAAGCTAAACATTTTCACGCAGCTTCCTGTGTACTTGGTAACAAAAGATCTTGAGACTACAACTTACAAGTCCTCTGAGTGCAGTAATAAATTCTGTTTGAAGAATTGTTTTCTGTGCCTGTTTTACTTCTTATAAAGTCCCTTTGTGCAAGATGTTGCTTAGAACTTGTCTATCTGCAGAGGACCAGAAGAGAGATTTAATTCTTGATTCTCCCTTTAGTCAAAGTTATTTGGGGCACTGTTTGGGTAGTATGCTCTGTTTTGAGAGTTGCCCTGTAATTGTGATTGTAAAGATATGAGATCCCATAGAGAGACTATCTTGTGTGTCGTATAGATGTATCACCTGTTAATTTAAAAGTCTATAGCCTATGGCTTAGACAAGAAATGAGAGTTGAGACATCCAGGAGGAGAAAGAATTCTGGGACAGGGCCAGGCAGGAGATCAGCCTGGGAAGATGTGAGGAGATGGACACA
Organism: Montemys delectorum; assembly: GCA_019843815.1. Taxonomy (NCBI): domain Eukaryota; kingdom Metazoa; phylum Chordata; class Mammalia; order Rodentia; family Muridae; genus Montemys; species Montemys delectorum. The sequence continues at coordinate 2,684 of JADRCD010102982.1, read as the reverse complement.
TTTAACCAGCTATGTGGTAGAATGTAGGCTAAAATAAATGGATTATCTTTAGATATGATCTAGTCATAGTAGAGCCTCCCTATATGGCCAAGGCAGTTGTAAATATATTTTGAGTCTGAGCCTTATTTCTGGGAGCATGAAGCTGGGAGGCAGAACCAGGCCCAACTTCTAAAAGTTCCAACTGGCATTCTGGGGGACATGATGATTAAAAAGCTAGGTGATTCAATTCATTCCATAAAGAACCCCAAAATTTGGGTGGCCGAGGCTTTAAATACCCATTCTTTGCAAAGCTACTGAAATGAAATCTGAGTCATTACCGTCATCCATAAAGTTTTGCATCATCTGGCTCCAGTTGGTCTCTCTGTCTTTATGCCTAGCACTTTCCAGCCACACTGGCCCCCTGCCTGCTTCTGCTTCTTCCAGATCCCCTTTCCACAGGCAGACATGGGCTTGTTTACACAAAGCCTGCAGATTTTTTTCTTAGACGATGCTTATGTAGACTCTTCCTCAACGCATCGATTAAAGTCAGAAAACACAGTTCCAACCCCCTTACAGAAGCACCTATGTGCTCCGTATTTTACTACTTATTAATTTGAGCTACTTTTGTCTCTCTGCTCTCATCAATATCTAAGTTCTCCCAGGGTGAGAAGTTTTGAACATTTACAACTAGGTACCATCAGCAGTACACAATAAGGAGTTAAGTATTGATTGAATTAATCATTGGCTAAAAGGGAAAAAACAAGTATACAAAAAAAAAAAAAACCTCAAAACCCCACAAGATTTAAGTAACTGAATTTCAAGGAATCCATAAAAATCAACCAGATAGCTTTCTTCAACACTGGAAGCAGGTTGTTAACTAGAGTATTACAGGTACAGAAACTCTAGAATACTCTAGGATTTATGACCTTACTGCATAGGATTGGCAGAGGGGAAAGGAAGAGAGAAGGCAGATATGCAGAATTCCTGGAAATGGAATGCCACTCAGCCCTCTACCTGGGTGTAAGTATGAGGACCTCCTGTGGTGGTAAGTACAAATACTATTGGCTGGGTTCCAGTTAGAATCTCTTATTCTGCGTAGGCACTGAGAATTTTCATTTCTAGTCAATTCCCAGTGAGATCTGAAGCTCCTAGGCTGACCCCTATCTTGGTCCCCACCTGTAGTTTGCAATCCACTGTCTTCGACTGGGACAGTCTTGGGCAGCTACTTGGCTCCTTCAGCTTTGCTCCATATTCCTGACATCAGCTCTCATTTTCAATCTCAAGGTCTTGACTGACCTGTGCAAGTTAATGCTTCGTGACTTTAGCCTTTCCCTTTTTCTATTATGCTACTAAGTGACTGATGATATGAAGTCACTTGGGGAGTTTAATGGTTTTGTTGGATATTCTAGTCACCTCTCTGTGGAGAGTAGCTTTATAGAACATAGCTCTTTCAGACACAACTAGAAAGTCCACATTGTGTAAAGCACTGTCAGCCACGTATAAGCTTTCTCAGTGTTTTAGAGAAAGTCTGTGAGAAGGCACTGGAGGCATTTCAAAAGGAAGCTTTAACAGGACAGGCTGCCAGCATGGAAAATGTACCTTGAGGTGATCAAAAATATTGTGAAAAAGTGTGAGAGAAAAGGTCTATGTTTTTCTCTACACCTCTATCAGTGATAAAGTGAGGCCTTTAGAGAGAATGAGCTATACATTGCTTTTCTTTTTTTTCTTTTTTTTTTT
>JADRCD010102981.1:0-15663 GCA_019843815.1 Montemys delectorum | reverse complement strand
GTGTGTGTGTGTGTGTGTGTGTGTGTGTGTGTGTGTGTGTGTGTGTGCTAAGAGGATTTGACATGGAGCTGTTTGAGACCTATGGTGTTTTAAAATTATTCTTTGTTCTTTGAAAGTTTTATTTTTACAATGGACATTGATCATAGCCATCTACCACTACATCTTTCCAACTCCCCCAGAATCCCCACCCATTTCCCTTCTGATCACATGCCCTCTTTTTCATTGCTATCAATCTCTCCAAATCTGATTAGTGCTGTCCATAACGTGCATGGGTGTGAGGTCATCCAGTACAGTACGAGCAACCCATCAGCAGCCATGTCCCCAAAGGACTGTGACTCTCTTCCTCTATACCGTGGAGTGCCAACATCTCCTCTGATGGAGGTGCAGTCTCCGGGAACCCTTACCCGTTTGTGCTGGGATTTTGACCAGCTTGATCTTATAGAGATAGCCGTAGCTGCTGTTAATTGTTCTGGATGTGACATGACTGTTGTATACAAGGTGTCATTTCACAGCTTTCCGTCCCGTCTGCGGCTCTTACATTCTTTCTGTCCCCGCTTCTGTGATGTTCCTGGCCTTTGGATGGTGGAGGGTGATAGAGGCGACCTACTACAGCCCAACACTGAGTGTTGTTTCTACTCAGCTCTTGACCAGTTACGAGTCTCTGCCTTAACCATTGCCCACTGTAGAAGGAAGCGTCTTTGATCAAAATTGAGAGGAAACCCAAATCTAGGGTGTAAACATAACTATTTAGGCATAGTTTAATAGCATGGCCATTTAGGAAACTGTCAACAGTAAGTTCCCTGCTTGGGCCTGTGGTTTCCCTAGTCATGGGCTTTTGATCTTGTATAGAGTACAAGGTCTGAATTCCCTCCTGTGGAGCAGGCCTCATATGCAGTAAGAAAGTGGTTGTGCGTAACCAATGTGCCACTATCACCCTACTGGGCACATCTTGCCAGCAGGTCAGTATTGTAGCACGTGCATCCAACACTGGGTAAGACCGCTGACAGTTTTCTTCCCCAGCAGCTTGCATAACTCCTTCTGGCACCGTGTGAGCTGTCCAGCAGGGAGTGTTTCCTGGGTGAGGCTGCCGTCTGTGTCCGGTGTCCAGAGTGAGTGATTAGCAAAAGGGTTTTACCATCTAGTTATTGTGGGCAACCCAGAGCAGTTCTCATGGTATGTGTTATTTCTTATGGTATACATAACCATGGCCTGTATTGTCTCTGACCAGTAACTCATAGAGAGGTATCCAGGGCTTGGCACCAAGATTTTCATTTAGTAATGTCTTCCAGAAGCATGTTGTCCACCTATGCAGGGTACTTCTGTTCAAAACCTTTAAATGTGTGTGTGTGTGTGTGTGTGTGTGTGTGTGTGTGTGTGTGTGAGTTTAGAAACTGTTGGATTTCATAAGGTTCCTTCACATACCCTTCATTAGGCTGACCCTGCCCCCATCCCATCCTCCCCCATCCTCCCTCATCCCCATATCCCCACTTAAACTTTTAATCCTGAGCATTTCCTCTCTCTGTTCATGCCACTGGTGTTCTACTACCCCTTCTGACTGAATTACTTTAAAAAATTTTTATTTTGTATGTGTGTGGGTAGAGTACCATCCTGTGTGATTGCGTGCGTGCGAGCGTGCGTGTGTGCGTGCGTGTGTGCATGTGTGTGTCTGTGTCTGCAGGCCAGTTTGCAGGAGTCAGTTCTCTCCTTTCAGCCTGTGGGCCCAGTGTGGACCTGTCAATATGTTGGACTAGTGTATAACTAACCTCTCTTGATCCTTACTGAAATCGACCCAGCCTCCCTCCTCAGGAGGTAGAGGGTGTCTTGTATCTTTCCAAGGGGCTGTGCGTGCCACCTTTGTGATGTTCAGTGGGACACTGTGATTCCCCTCGGAGGTGCTATGGCAGTGTGAACAGTTGTAACCTGAGTAATCAAACTGTGAATTTCTTCCAAAGCTAAGACTTTGAGCATCATATGACACCCTCCAAAAAGTTAGGAATTTGAAGCTTTTAGATTGGATATGCTCAGCCAGCAAAGTCTATGCCAGTGTTTCTAAATCTGACAAAAAAGAAAAGCGATCTGAAGTGCTTCTGGCTTCTAGCATTTCAGATATGAGCGACTCAGCATGCATTCTTCACATTCTAATATAAACAGAGCAGATGTGTGCTCTAGTGTGGGAGGTTATGAGCTGCAGGAATGTCTGGATGGGTATGACTTGGGCTTCCTTCTAGATTGCTTGCATTCCAGAGGCTGAACCATGATTAGAGTGGGAGAGACTGTGTAAGTTAAGACTGTGTAAAGATGGGGACTCATTTCAAACAGGTGGCCTTATTCATGGACCTTGAAGGTCTAGGTAGTGCTGGCTAAATGGAGAAGATGGGGAAGATACAGAGTCCCAGTAAAAGAAGGTGAGGGTATTGGGGGCCGTGAGTGGAGGTTCCCATTTGAGCCTGGCCTTGGCCACTGGAGGCCATACACAAACATACTCACCAACAGCATCTCTGTAATGATCTTGTGCTGTGCTTTGCCCCAAAGGAAAACCACTGTCGCCGAATCAAGATCCTTGGAGACTGCTACTACTGTGTGTCTGGCCTCACCCAGCCCAAGACCGATCACGCCCACTGCTGTGTGGAGATGGGACTTGACATGATCGATACCATCACGTGAGTGTTGCACTGTTACAAGGTCTGTCTAGGTTTGCAGAGGCTGAGGCAGCATAGGAGGGGGCTGGGTCACCTACACAGGAAGATGATGCATTGGTGACCCCTGCTCACAGTTTTGGATTTATTTCTTTGTCCATGGAAATTCTTTGTGTATCTAATGGGCCTGAGATATGGAAAAAGAAGGGATCTTTGTAACTGAGCTTGATGAGGCATTAGGAAAGGCTGAGGGTACACACCCATTTAAAAGCCAGTGAATGTTCTTCTGGACAGCTGATTGCTTCTGATGCTTTGGGGAGAGAGGGCTGAAGTCTGGGTTGAGTTCGGCCCAGCCTATGGAACCCAGTGCACATAGGAACGTCCATAGAGTTGGAGCTTTGGAACAGGCATGAGGAAGGAGCCAGCAACATGGTTGCCCTGAACACCAACGTTGGCTCTGCGGGGAAGAGCTCTCCGGAGCTGCTCCTGTCAAAAGCTCCTGGAAGCTGATGGGCTCCACTCTGTTACTGAGAGTCAAAAAGTCCCCTGGTGCCCACAGTGAATCCCCAGCTGCAGAGCCACTGCCTGGTGGCGGGGGGACGGGGGTGGGGTGGCGTGGTGAAGCAGCTGGAACAAGTATTCTGTTGAGAAAGGGTAAGGAAGGGGAATTAGGGACAGTTCCTGGCAATGACTATCTTTTGTTCCCCTGAAGGATGTTATGTTGCGTGTCACATGTCACATCAAATCACTGTTGTGTTGCTGGAGAGATGGCTTAGTGGGTAAGAGCACACTGGCTGCTTTCTCAGAGGCCCTGGGTTTGATTCCTAGCACCCCCATATGGCTAACAATGGTTGGAAACTCTAGTTCCAGGGGCTCTGACACCTGTCCTCTTCTGACTTCCACAGGCACTGCGTGCACGTGACACATAGACATAGCAAGCATATACACATATAATATATATGTATACATATATACCCATACATATATAATAAAAATAAGTAAAATATTTTTAAAAACTATTGCATATCATATATCACACATGGCAGCACACAACATATCATTTGCCATGTGACCTGCCCTGTCACATGGTCACCACCGCTCATCTGTGTCTTGTGTCACATTCTATCCCATGTAACTCTATTTTCCATTAGACCATGTGTCATATGTTATCATGTATCAGTGTATTAGGCTATGTTATATTGGATGTCACATATATCCCATGATCACATATTCAATGATAACCATACTGTTACTGACTCTAAGTATACTAATTTGCTGGTCAACAGGAGCCCAGTGAGTCCAGGACAGGTTGTTGGCACACGGACAGTATGTAGTCTATAAAGTGAGCAAAACCAAGAAGAGGAAGACCTGGAAGACCATATTCATAGTCTTTAGGCCCCTTTTCTCTTTAGGCATGGGTTTGAATTAGGAAACAATTGGTGGATTAATGTATACTTCTATCTGTATTGAAATTATCAAACAGAACCTATTGTTTTTTATTTATATGCATTGATAACAGAAGGGAAAAAAGGAGAAGCAATTGATGAAACCTGATGGCTAATGAGCCGTGGATTTGATGGACAGTCACATGGGTTACTCTACCTTGTGCTGCTAGTTAGAGCCTTGTGATTGATGGGGCTATGTGCTCAGTAAGGGTGTCCCTGTAAATATAGAGGCCTGGCTCAATGTAGCAGAGAGCCTGTGTTGTCCTCTGAAGCACAGTATGGCTACACTCCACATCACAGTTTACAGTCTGTCTGTCTGTCTGTCTGTCTGTCTGTCTGTCTGTCTGTCTGTCTATCGGTCCACTACACAGATCTAGGTAAAATTAGGTGGATGCTCCAGGTGACTGGGCTGACCAGGCTTCTCCCAATGGCTGTGTCCTGGAGGCAGGAGGCCGTTCCTGTCCCTTCCTCCTGGCAACTTTGTTTCTCCCTTGATCTTTCCATGGTCAGGCGCCTAATTTCTCACATGGGCCTCAGGACTTTCTTTCCTTCTAGTCTCTCTTGTGAGGCTGGCATGTGCCTGGGTTCTAAGCATTTCTGTGGAGTGCCCTTTCTGGTTACCACTCAGGAGATGCCCCCTCTGCCCGCTGAGGCTGAGCCTGTATCTCACCACCTTGCTCAACTTGCTCTGCTTCATGGTTTCCTCACTGACTCTGTATCTCTGGCCCTGTCATGGGAGACTGGTGAGCCCCAGGGCTGATCAGCCTTGTGCTAGCCTTCCTGGACTGTTTTCCTCTCCGTTTAAAAGTCATAGAGCCTCAAGACCACACAATCTTTATATGTCTTTATATGACCTGCATTTCTGGCTCTGGACTGGAAGGAACAAGCAGATTAGTTGATCTAAGAGACTGCTAACAGCCTTTCTTCCTGTGGGAATTGCACAGAGCCAGGGATAGCCCATGTGTGCTCAGCATTGGCTGGCTTCTGGATCTCCCAGGAAGGTTCCATATGTCAACTGGCACCTTCCCTTCTGGCCATACCAGCCTGTGTTTGTTCCTCTTTCAGAGGGGTACACAGAAACATACAAGACTGAACATGTTTATCAAGAGGATCAGCATGTCCAGGCAAAGCAGGATGTTCATGTGTTTTTGTTTTTTGACCTTGGAGTGGAGAGTCTAGGAACTTTGGAAGCACTATGGTGTCAGGAGCATGAGTGAAGTAAGTGCTGGAGCTCGTGCATGTGCAGAGGCCATGCTGGGCCTTGCACTGTATGCCCCAGTGTGGGGGCAGTGCCTTTGCCCTTAGCTGCGTCTTCCTTCTGTCTGGAGCCATCTGGACCCGGAATAGCTCCCACTAGCTAGAGGAAGCTAGAGGACTTCAAGGATTTGGATTCTGTTGATTCTGAAATGACCTCGTTTTTCAAAAGATGCCTGAGTGATGGACAATGTCTCCTAGTCCCAGGGCTCTCAGGTCAATAGCTGAGCCTAGGGGCCAGAACTGCCCATTTTCAGGGGCCACCGGTCTTCTGTAGGTTGGAAAATTCTGACTGGACACAGAGCTTTTTGAGACCCAAAGACCAGAGTGGTTATTGGGAGATTCTGGAATTATTTCCTGGAACCATTTCCTGCACATCTCTTAGATTCATGGTACAATGATGAAGGGTAGTGGGTAGGCTACTATTCCCTGACCATGCTGGGCCAGGGCTCCAAGATCAGCTGTTAAGTCCAGTTGAGGCTTTGCTGGCAGCAACCGCACCGGGATTGCAGGCTGTTGAAAGCATGATAATCCATTTTGGCACTTGTGCATATGGGATGGGCTAGTGCAGGAAAGGAGCACGGCCTAGAGAAGAAAGGCCTAAAGTCACTGTAAGAGCCAGGGCAAGCATTGCTCCAGATGTAGATGCAGACAGCGCACTCTCAGACTGGTCCTGATTTCTTCCCAGGCACCAGGACCCTTTCTTGCCTATAAAAATCTAGTTATTTTACCTCCTAGACTGTTCATACCTATGGGGTAAAATGGACACAAACATTTATTTTATTTACCCCTTCTAACCTTTCAACTCAGGCCACACATGCCTGTTTTCTTTTCATTGATTGGTTCAGAGGTCAAGGGCATTGTCTGTCCCAGGCCTGTAATCATAGACAGCTCTGGAATGGACCCAGAGTGGGACAGCGAGACCCTCTAAGCTAAATTGTAGAGCATCTGTGTTCCTTGACTATACATCCTTGCGATGCAATACCCTAGAAGAAAGGGTTTTAGGGCCATCTCCTCAACTGTGGTGTCAGGGCTGGCAGGGCAGGCTCCTCCTACATCCTCATGATGAGAACCATCCCTGGCCTTATAATGGTGGGCTTTTCAAGGACTTCTATGCTGCATAGGCATCAGAGTCACCCCTCCTGAGCTCCTTTCCCAGATGCCCACAAGGACGGGGTTTTGTGGCGGAGGTCACTGGGACTTTTCTCTTGCTGGTACTTCATCAGTTGGTGCTTTTTCCCACCCTCATGTCATCTGTGCCCTCCCCTTTTTCTGCTTGTACCCCTCCCTCTCCATTTTTCTGAATGATCCCAGGACCACTGATTTCAGAGGCTGCAGAGGAGCCTGAAGGTTCCTGGTTCCCAGCCTGAGGTGGGCTTCCTTTTCCTCGAATGCTCCATCCTTTGCCTGAGATGAATGGAGAAGTGGTAGTTGTAAGGAAGGACTGAGTGTTTCTCAGATGCAGTGGCTGAGTGGGAGGATTTCAGCAGCCTCTGCAGAGGATGATTCACCAGCCCCCAGACAGAAGGAGCCATCCCCAAAGAGGGAGGCCCTCCACTGCCGGATTTCCCCAGGATTCCCTCTGCTGTGCTGCCCATGGGCCTGTTCAAGTCTGTCTGTCACAGGGAAGCCCCTGCTGGCACATGTGAGATGGGAACAATGACCACATTCTTCTTCCACATGCCCTCCAAGTGCACAGAGTACTTTTTTTTCTAAATAGATTTTATCTAGCGGTGACCTTGTTCTGGAGCTGTGTATCTTTCTTTCAACTGCTGTGATGAATTAAGCTAACGGGAAGTGCACGGGTTTTCCAAAAGTGGTCTACCTCTGAGCTGGTGAGGACAGTCCATGCCATCGGGAAGTGATTAGCAGATGTTGGTGGTCTCCAGGCTGAAGTTTGGATACCCAGGTATCTCTTCCTTAAGCTGGTGTGTGTGTGAGCCACAGCACACACCAGTTTCTCAGTGTAGACTAACCTAGAGGATTACTTCGTCTAATTACTGGATTCTGGGTTTTAGAGTCGGCCTTGTGGATATTTTTAAGAAGCAGTTTTCTGCGGGGTGGAGGATACTGTGTGGCTTCCCAAACTTCCAGTCTCCTCAAAGAATCTATCATAATGTTTAGGGGACCTAGGGATTCCTAGCCTGGCTATGATAACTGATGATTGGATTTCTATAGATGATGAAGCCAAGGCCCTGGAGGGACAGTTAAGAGCCCATGCGTCCAGGGCGCACATTTGGATATATTGACTTGAAAGTGTTCGCTGTGTTCTTCTATCATGCTAAGATGAAGACCGGAGGTTGCTTCAGGCAAATGTGTTGTCATCACTTCTGGAAAAATTCTGCCTAGCCGACAGCAAATCACCCTTTAGAGTATCCGTTCCTCCCTTTTATTTTATTTTATTTTATTTTTTTTTCCATTGTGTGTACAGCTGTATCCGTAGTGCTCAGAAGGATGGCCAAGAGGAGTGAACTCAATAGGTTCTTGCTGAACAGAACAGAGATTCGGCCTTTCATCTTTGCTCCGGGTTTTATGTCAGCCAGGTTCTATTTACACTGGGAGGGCAGGAGGGTTGGCTTCATGCTATTGGGATCCAGCACCAAAGGTCAGGGTCAGGGCTGCATTGTTCCTTCATAGAAAGTACTTTGCGATAAAAAAGCATCTCTGAGATCATACATGAGAAAGACATGTAGGATGAACAAAGAAGGAGTATAGAAATCTTGGTGTCCTGGAAACGAAGTGACCGGTTTTGTTGGATTTGGACAGAATGTGCCTGCATAAAGGGAGCCAAGCAGCGCCACAGCTGAACAGCTGGATGTGCTGTTTCTTTAGAAGACACTCTCTGGGGTGCTGTGGATTCGATGGTGCCAGCCTTGACGTACCAGAGGCAGAAGCTGCCAGGAACGACTGAGTGTTGGCAGAAGTTGCTGGGTGCCAGACATGTGGGGCCATGTGGGCTTTGGCAGGTCCCAGCTTTCAGGGATCCAAAACTGCTGGCTTGGAAGGCCTAAGGGAGCTTGTGGACCTGTGCGGACAGGGCAAACGCATGCCCCAGCAGCCCCCAAGCTGCCTTGCCTTTTGTGGCTGCAGAAGCGGAAGTGGTGAATGCACTCCAGAACACTAAGGGCAGGTGTCTTCGAGAACATTGCTCATGTGGCTTTTGAAATTCAAATTCTATTTTTAGGGTTTTGTTTCAGTGTCTCTTACCGGAGATTGGCAGACAACTGGGAATAAAGTTAAAAGTTTAAAAGTTCCACTTATGTGTAAAACAAAATGGCTCTTAAAGCCTTAACAATGGTCTGACCTCCACATGCTCTTCTGGGGGGGGTCATTGAAACTAACTGATCGAGTGTTAGCAATGTCGGTCCCTGCCCTTGGGCTGCACCTGGCTCTGGCATCTTGCCTAGCCAAACACAGAGGCAGGGGCAGCTGTCCTGTTGGAAGACAGCTCAAGGGTACGCCAGGTGGGGCCCAGGGGAGGCCAGAGGGTGTGGAGGTATCCCCGTGGGAATAGGGTGGGCAGTTTGTAAACCGAAGTCAGGGTGAATGTAAGCCAGAGGGAGGGCGGGGTCAATACATATATGCTATTTTATTACCGAAAATGTGGCCACCAGAGCCCTCTTAGTTGATAGCAAAGGGCAGAGGGTGGAGCAGGCTGAGGCCCTCTGAAGGCTGTGCTGTTTGCCATATGATCACACACCCTCAGTGACAAGGGCTTGGCTGTACTTCCTAGGGTCCTTCATGGAACATTCCTTTGTGTTCTCTATTAGTATAATAATAATAATAATAATAATAATAATAATAATAATAATACTATGCCAGCAGGAAGCAATTTACATGTCCTGCATTGAGGTGCACCAAGATAGCTCTAAAGAAACTCCAGAGATTGTCTGAGCTAATGTCAGCAGAGCCAGGCTCACAAGCCAGGATGCTGAGTCTCAGTTGCCAATAGTGGTGGATCCTTAGTAGGTTGGATTGGGTGCGGTTCCCCAGTCCTTAATTCCCTCTGCACCTTATCCACTTGCAGTTGCTCAGCCTCATCCACTTCCCCAGAACCGTTTCCTCAGAGAATAAAAATCTACATGGAGGTCCTGGACTTAATCCCCTTTGAGGACTTCCCTGATGAGGAAGGGCAAGAAAGCTATCTTGGGAACTCACAGAGCTCACTGAACATCAATGTGGCTGACTTCTAACTCCTTGGACCAGATCTCCATGTACCTGTCACGTTACAACTCCATATAGCCTGTTCCCCTATGCCATGGCCTCAGTGTGCAGCCCGTAGCAGCCTGTTGAGGGAGCTGCCAGGCAACCTTCAGCCCCATACCCTATACTTGTGTTACAGATCCGTGGCTGAGGCTACTGAAGTAGACCTGAACATGCGTGTGGGCCTACACACCGGCAGGGTTCTCTGTGGTGTCCTGGGCCTACGCAAGTGGCAGTATGACGTATGGTCCAATGACGTGACCCTGGCCAATGTCATGGAGGCTGCTGGCTTACCAGGGTAAGTTGGAGTCTGGGTGGAAGATGGCTGAGTGCTTTTGCTAGAGTCTTCATTTCAGGCCTGGATCCTGAGGGTACTTAGGTTGGTTCTGCTTTGACCCTCCAGGGGACCCAGCTGAGGTCCAGTGCACACCTGCAGAAAACCAGTGTGGGTCAGACCAGGTGTGCATGGGGACTTTGTCCTGATACATGGGCTGTTCCCATGCACTAGTGTTACTTCTGTGTTTTATTTTCTCAAACCTGTACATGGGGAACTCTGACTTTACAGCTTCCTTTAGTGACTGAGGCATGTCCTGCCCACTTGCTCAGTGTCTCAGTCAGCTGCGTGCGGAGTTTGAGCATGAACATTCCCTCTAGGGAATCCAGAAGAAGTGCAGGGAAGAGGTGGCTTGAAATGCTGAGTCAGAAAAGCAGATGTGGGCTGAGACTCCCATAAAATTTTCTGCTGCCCTGTGCCCTCTGCCCACCAGCAACCATGACCTTCAGCTTCTCATTGTGGTCTGGCTGTGAAATTTCCCCCCTTTTAAACTCTGAATTGTTTTGTTCTCATTTTCTGTTCTAGTCTTCTGATTGCTTCTTTCTGTCTTTTTGGTCCCTTCCCAATCCTTCATCCTTCATAGCCTTCACCGACCCCACTGTGCCTTCTGGGGTGTATACCCCATCACTTGGCTTGCCTGGGCCTTCCTGCCCTTTCTTCCCAGGTTACCTTCGAGTTGGAGCACAAGTGCGTAAATCTCAGGCATCCTGGCCTGAGCAGAGTAGCCTCTGTTGTGACCCTGGTGTGACTCACCCAGGACCTGTGCAGCTGCACTTGTCAGTTCCCACTCAGCTTTGTATTCTTCTCTTGTAGGAAGGTCCACATCACAAAGACGACCCTCGCGTGCTTGAATGGGGACTACGAGGTGGAGCCAGGTCATGGCCATGAGAGGAACACCTTTCTGAGAACTCACAACATTGAGACCTTCTTTATTGTGCCATCCCATCGGAGGAAGGTGGGTAGCCAGTCCCCCGCTCATTAGGCAGCCTTTCCCAACATAGTTGTAAAGAAATAGTTGTTCTCACTTTCCACTCCCAACACTGCTTCTCTGGATGTGGGCACAGAGATACTGTGTGTGGGGTTTGGTTTGCCTTGCGGAGATAGTAGGCGACCTATTATAATAATAGAGAAGAGCTCTGAAGTCAGAGTACAGTCTGGAGTTAGAAATCTGGGGATGATTGGGCCACTTTGGGCCCTTCGCTCCTTTACATACTGGCCACGAGCTTCCTGTAAGAGGTCGGGGGTATAAATCTTTATGCTGTGCAACAGGGAGCTCTGACCATCCTATGCTGGATGCTTCATGTCCTCCTAGGAGAAAGATGGAGTGGTTAGGGTTGAGGGTGACAGATGTTTCAGGGTTCAAGTGACAGTTGAGGCTGATTGGATGACATGGACTGAGATGGGAATGCTAACACATGAGGGGTGGGTTCAGGTGAGTGAAGGGATCCAGAGGATCGTGCCTGTGCAGGTGACAGTGCTTGGTTAGCTGAAAGATCAGTGGTTAGCTAGGTCAGTGAGGATGGGTGCTTTGGTAAGGGGTCTGGCTCAGGTGAAAGTGTGTTCTCAGGTGAGGATCCAGGCTCAGGAGAGGGTATGAGTTGAGGTGGGGATCTGGGCCCACAGGTTGGTGTGCTGGTTCCAGTGAGGCTGTGGGCTTGGGTGAAGAAGGTTTAGAACCAGCCAGATGATGGTGTAGGCTCACGTGATGGTTGAGGTGGGTGATGGTTCCCCCACTCAGCTAAACCGTGGAAATCAGATGGAGGTCCTGGTGTGGGTGATGGGTTAGGTGAGTGTGCCTAATCATAAGATGTAGGTTTAGTTGAGAGTGCACGCTTATGTGAGGGTGCTGGTTCACATGGGCACAGGCCCTGCTGAGGGTGCAGGCTCAGTTGAAGATGGGGTGTAGGTCTGGTATGAAGGTAGGGCATGTATTTATGTTTCATGGTATGTGTGTCACATGTAGCTATTTATTAGTGTGCATATGTGTATGAGTGTATATGTGTGCATGGGAATGGAGGCTGAGGTCTAATTGGTTGTCCTAGATCACAGTTCATCTTATTGTTTAGTTGAATATAGTATTTTAGTATATTCATACGTGCATATAATGTATTGGGATCAAATCCACCTTTATTTCCTTCCCTCAACTCCTTCCCTGTCTCCTCCTTTTTCTTCCCAACCTGTTCAAGACTGAGTCCTCTACCCTATATCCAGCTCTAAATATGTGCTTTTCTGAGGCTCCTTGTTTGCCTTAAACAGATGTGGGGGATGTACAGTTTGGGGAACCAGCACTTCTTTGGGCCGTGGCACTGGAACATGAGGAAGAGCCTCCAGGCTCAGAGTGGCTGGAATGTTCATCAGCTACTTCTGTCCAGCCGCCTGGACAGCCTCTTCCTGAGATGTGGAGATGTAGTGGGCATTCTCTTAGGCTGACACCCTTGGAGGACACCACTCACCTTCCTCTCATTGGCACAGAGGAGCAGTGAGGATAGGGGGCCAGGGCTGGCTGTGGTGCACTAGCTCCCTTCGGAAGGGGCTGAGCATGGGGAAAACTTGTGATGGGAGCTCGGATTCTGAGGATGCCTAGAGTCATCCAGGAGAAAGGGAGAAGTGTAGGAATGTATCCCCCACGAGGCAGGTTCTGGACCAGCCACCCGGAATGGATGAGGGACTCTGAAGGCATTTTTAGAAAAGGATCAGAAGACAGTTGGAGGCCTAGAGTCCTGAGAAAGAACCTAGGTGCCTCAAGTGGATGCTGCTCCCAGGCTGGGCCACACAGACACAGCTTAGGAATCCTGTGGCACTTGTTTGTTTGTTGTTTTGTGTCACAGTTGTAGGAGTGAGGGAGAGAGAGAGAGAGAGAAAGGGAGGGAAAAGAAAAAGAGCTCCATTTAAAGAACTGGAAGTTGTCAGATAGTGAGAGGGAAGAGAGAGAATGTCAAAGAAGGGGGGGGGTGCTTCTGTGGTGAAATTATGGCCACACCTGTAGAGACCAGTGGAGGTGACTGTGAGAATTGGTCAGGTTGTTGAGGCAAGGGCAGCTGAAAATGAGGCTGAGGGCACTTTATACCCTGCATCCTGGAGAAGACCTGGGCTCAGAGCTGCTGTGGGAGAGACAGCCTTGGGCTCACTGTCGGATGATGGATACTGAGCAAGAACAAGCCAGTTCTGATCCCTGGGGCTTTCCTTTCTATATTGGCTCATTTGGTCTTGAGAAAGCCGTGGGGGGAGCAGACTGTTCTCTGTGGTAGAAATGAGGGCCCATGGCAGTCTCTTAGGCAGACACTTGCCCCTACCACCTAGTCTTCTGGCCTGCTGGTCCTCTTGTGTGTAGAACAAAGCATGCTGGGACAAGGAAGCTCTGAGGTGGCATTTACTCTGAGCCCCAGTGCTATTTCTCTGCTTTGGAGTCTTCTTTGCTGAGGACCTGGTAGGTTCCTGGATGCCTGGCATGCAGGAGGTATCAAGCATCCTAATTTTAGTACCCAGGAGGTCCTGTCACTATTAAGGCCATGTTTCCAGCCCGAGGGTCAAGATCTGCCTTGTTGACAGCATTTCCCCCTATGTGTTTCGATAGATATTTCCAGGCTTGATTCTCTCGGATATCAAACCAGCCAAGAGGATGAAGTTCAAGACCGTCTGCTACCTGCTGGTGCAGCTCATGCACTGCCGGAAAATGTTCAAGGCTGAGATTCCATTCTCCAACGTGATGACCTGCGAGGACGATGACAAGGTAGGAAAGGCCGAGGCACGGCTCGGCCAGGAGACTCCTCGCTGCCGATGCTGTGTCTGTCTTTATAGTGCTCTGTAGTTTGTATTTGTCTAGGTCTAAGCTCACATTCCCCACTTTCTTCTTTTGTTTTCCCTGTGGATGTTGAAGTTCTCGAGCTGACTCAAGATTCCCTTCCCTCCACACCCCACGCCTTTTCCCTTCTATTTCCTGGGGAGGGCTTTCAACTTTACCATCCAGCATTTCCATTGAACATTTCAGAGTTCTCAAACATCCCAGGTGCACTTTGTTTTTTATGAATAATTCCCTTATGAAGTTGTGTTCCCATGTCAGAAGCCACAGGCTATCCTGGGAACTCACTATGTAGCTGAGGGTGGACCTTGAACTTCAGATTTCCAGACTGTATCTCCCGAGCATGGGGACTACAGATGTGCACCATCACATCTGGTTTTATTTCATGCAGGAGACTGAACTCAAGGATTCATAAATATGCCAGACAACCACTAAAACCCCAGTTTTGTTTGCTCATGGGGATTACTTTTAACTTTGTAATGTTTGCGGGCGGGTATGCATACACTTGTCTGCGTCCCGAGGGATACACATGCACGTCAGAGGACAGCTTGCAGGAGTTTGTTTTCTCCCTCTACTCTATGGGTTCTGGGGCCCAAACTCAGCCACCAAACCTGGTGGCAGACATCTTTCCCTGCTGAGCCATCTCACTGGCCCAAGATTTTCATTTTGTTTTTTAATGTGTATGTGGTGTGCATGTGTGTGTGCACGTGCGCACGCGCACACACGTGTTGGGGGACGTGCTCACGTGGACATGTGAACTCAGAGGCTGAAGGCTGATGTTGGGTATCTTCCTTAACTGCTCTCCACATTATTCTTTGAAGCAGGGTCTTCCAGTGGAAGCCAGAGCTCACCCAGACTTCCAGTCTAACTAATCAACTGTCTCAAAGAATCCCTGTCTCTGCCTGGCTGCCGTGCCCGCTTGGCTTGGACTTGGGTTTTGGGAGCTGCACTCCTGTCCTTGGTCTTGCTTTACATGGCAGGTGCTTCAGCCACTGAGCCCGTCTCCTCAGCCCTCTCACTGAGAGGTTTTTTTTTTTTTTTTTTTAAGAAATAGTTTCTTGCTCCAGAAACATCTGTTTTCTCTGAGCAGCTTGCTTTTGTTTTACCTTTTACCTTGACTGTCATCCTCTGTGATCCCACAGATGCCCAGAGCCTTTTCTACATTGTTCTTGATGCAGAGGGATAACAAAGCTGGCGGCAAGTGCTGAGCCAGAGAGGAGGCTCCAGGGTGGTGGACTTTCTCCCATACCAGGGTTTCTGTCTTGGATGAGTCAGGCAGTCACTTGTGGGTCTTCAGATCTTCTCAGCATGTGGTGGTGGTGGTGTCTAAGGTTGCACTTCAACCGTACGTGGCCAGTGATCACTGGGAATTCCCTTCTGGGGAAGGAAGGCCCTACATTATTTCCTACTGGAGGCATAAAGAGCATGGGGTGCACTTTGGGGCTCTAATGCCCCCTTGTGGATACTCTTGACCACAGCCCCCGAATCCACTAGTACTTGAGCCTGAAGTTGCCCAGCTCCCCATCTCCCCCTCTGTCCAGTCCTCTGAGGTTACCTGGCTTTACCTGGTGTCGGTTGGCTCAACTCTGCTTCTTTCCCACCACTGCTTTCTCTGACATCACTGATTTTATACCACTTAAAGAAACTTCCTGGTATAGTCAGAGGTGTGTTTCAGGACAAAGCAAGGTTCTGTTGCCTCTTGCTTATGGTGGTTCCTTGCCGCAAGGATCTGTGTATGGGAGTTCCTCTTTGCTAGAACTTTATCTGATGATATTCTAAGGACTTCATTCATGGTGGATCAAGTCAGGGAGAATTAGTCTTTATGTGTGCCAGGCAGCTGGACGCTGCGTTATTAAAAGCTTGGCTTCTGTCACAGGTAGTAGGGAGTTTAGCCCTAGTTATGTAGACAGCAGACATTCACACAGGCACACACAGACATTCCCCCATACACACACAGAGACACACACAAAGACACAGACACAGACACACACA